>JAHBCN010009435.1:0-35084 GCA_019359885.1 Listronotus oregonensis
ATATTTAAAATTATTGTGTAATTTGGATTTTATATCATCTGATATAATATGGAAAGAATAGATGGCACTACTTTACAGCCTTCTATTTAAATGGTCGATATTTTTGGAGTTTTGTATTTTTACCAAAAATCTTAGTAAATAAATAAAAACATGATTTTTTAAAACTAAATTTCAAACATTGTATGATAGTTTCATGTAGTTATCACCAATTTTGTGATAAAAGAAGGGCAAGATAGTGTAAATGAGTTTAATCTTATCCTAAGATTGTGGTTGTACATTAAAAAGTGCAAATTTTTATAACTGCTTTTTAGGCATATACTTTTCACTAATAACAAACATTTATGAGACAGAATAAGAGTGGTTAATAATGTTTAGTACCCTTTGGTACCTAGGTATCCATTGTAACAGTAACCGTTAAATATTATGTATCTACAGTATGTCGAGCTTAAAAAGTTGATAATGTAAGCTTAAGAAACCAAAAATCTAATTTCTTTTTAAACAAATACCGAAAAAGCAAAAAGAAACTTTAACATAAAATTGTACTTTCTTTTATTCAATTAAAGGGACCTGTATAAATTAAAATTTGCCTGGTCTGCCCAGTAATTAATAATTTTGATCCTTTAAAAGAATGTACTAAATTATTAAATGAAATAAAAGTACCTAAATGTAAACTTTATTTCTTTTTAATAATCCACAGAAATACACAAACATTGTGGAAATCATCTAAAAGATAGTTAAGATTGCCTTACTTTTCTCACTGCTATTTCCTATGAAATTTTTATTTTTTATAATTCATAATTGATATATTATTATATATTCGGTTACCTAACATTACATCTCATAAGAAGCACCTAATTTAAATATAAGAAATACTTACCTAAAGTAAAAAATGCAGGGTATGTTACCCTTAGATTTGCAAGATAAAGCCATACAGCCTCTAGTCATTTTGTTAAGATATTATAAGTAACACTAATCACTAAAATAAGAAGGTTTTTATCAATTCAAAAAAACTTTTGCAACCACAAAATATAATCACACAAAGCAACTAATACGGCTCTCATAAAAGTATAATGTGTTGCCTAACTACACACTGATTTATCAGTGTGTAAGTAGGCAACACATTAAATTATTTCGTGGAATTTTGTTATTGCGCAGAATCGGCAGGGCCAACTCTGACAGTTATTTTCATACTGGGCTGGACATTTTTTGATCGAATGGGCCATAGCATTGGGCTTCCATACACCTTTAAACTTCCTTGGACGCACTACGTAGAAATGAAGATTAATAATTGTATTAAATGTTATTGAGTTAGTTTTAAATAAGAGCCAGGGGACTGTGCGTAAAATTGGGGACAAAATAAACATTAGTATTTTTAGATGCATTATTTAATTAAAAAATAGATTCCTCTGATATTGTCAGTAAAAATTTCAATAGATTTCAAATATTATAGTATGAATTTAAAAAAAAAATATATTTATGAGATAAACACCTTTTTTACTAGGGGACTGTTTTTGGGGACTGTAATATATTTTATAGTTTAGATTATATTTATTAGTTAGCTTAGATGATAGATTGGCAGTAGAAAAGTCAGTCAAATGTTATTATGTCAGTAGTCAGTAGTCTCTGTATTTAATGTGATTTATTTATCGAAATACAGTACATAAACTAACCAAAGTCATACCACCTTTTATTTAAATACACAACAGGGACATGCAGGGGACTGTTCTTTGAGCATTATAAAAACGTTTTTTATGTAATAAACTTTATTTTATTGGATATTGTACGATGAACCGAGGCAAATTAGGTGACTATCTTTTTAAGTTAGTTATAAAATTAACTATATTTTTTATATTATATCGGCCTGGGGCAGTGAGTTGCCCAGCTTACAGCGAAATACCCTATTAATTTCCCTGAAATTTCCATTTTTTTTTAAATAAATGCGTAAATAAAAACTATTTTAAGTTAATTCTAGTTTAAAGTGATTTTGGCTTCTAATTTAGGATCCAATTAACGTTTTTGGGTGTAAAAAACTAATTAAAATAAAAACACGTTTAAAATAGAATATTTTTGCATAATTTATATTTTAAATATTTATATTAGTTTTCTAAGAATATCTTTTTATATAAATAAGATTATGAATTGGGCAAGTAACACTTATTTCAAATTTTATTTATTTATTGTTAAAATGTACTGGATTGTAGTAGGTGCACTACGAAATGATGATTTTTTCCCTAGACGTGTTACACCACTCCAGGAATAGGGCTGTATTGAATGCCGTAGGATGTTTTAAATATCCTAAAAATCATAATTCGTGTAGATTTTCCACACGTACAGTTTTAAAATCTATCAGACATATGATTTTACCTCTATACAGGTTAATCAGTTCAAGGTATCGATGGATCAAATCGTAAAGATCTCTTGCTTTATAATTTAAAAAAGATTTTGATAAAAGTTGCCAAATGAATTCACGTCAAATATATTCAAAACACTAACACACGCAAATTTACGCGAACTACTGATAACACTGACCAACATTCTAAAACTTTTTTTGCCTCCCTGGAATGATTGTGGCTGGATTTTATATATTTTGGCCTGCTGAATCCAGATCTGGCTTCAGATTTTCGATATCAGCCTTCAATAATGAGGGAGAGACACATGTTTTGATATTAAGCAAAATTCAATAAAAACTCACTTTAATACTGATTTATTAATTTAAAAAATAAAAAGGTATGATACATTTTAGTAACAGTTAATTTATGTTCAGTATAAACATTTTCAAGTGTTATTTTATTTTAATATTCATTTCCTTGAACTCTTCCTTTATAAGAAAGACTGGATGTGTCTCGTATTAGGGTAGAGCAATAGTCGGCTAACATATTCGGCTCCACTTTCCAGTATATCTTTTCTCTATCGATGCGATGTCTTGGTGAAATCGTTCCCCATGCTTTGTCCGATATAGCTCCTAGATTTTCAGGAAAAAAGTCCAAATGGGAATGGAGAAAGTGAAGTTTTAGGGACATGTTGCATTTTAAAATATGATAGGCCGTGAGCAGTTCTTCCACGAGTTCAGATAATTTTCTGACTTGGTGTTTCCAAGAAAATTTTTGCAAACACTTTCAAATGCATTCCATGCCCGTCTTTCATGGTCACTTAAAATGTCCGTGAAGTTGGCATCTTTAAAGAGTTGCCTAATTTGGGGACCAACAAAAATTCCTTCTTTAATTTTGGCTTCACTTATACGTGGAAATTTCTCTTTTAAATAGTTGAAAGCATTTCCGTTTTTATCCAGTGCTTTTACAAAATTTTTGATCAATCCTAACTTTATGTGAAGTGGAGGTAAATATATTTTTTCTTTCTGAACTAACGGTTCTCGGGTCAAATTTTAACTCCAACTTCTTTTTTTACGTGGAGGCCAAACCTTTATTTTATAATGTTTGTTCTTGCACGGCTGTCCCACTCACACAAAAAGCAGTATTTTGTGTATCCTGACTGCAGTCCTGTCAATAACGCTACCACTTTCAAATCTGCACATATATTCCATTTGTGATCTTCGTACTTTATACATCTGAGTATCATCTTCAGATTGTCATATGTTTATTTCATATTTACCGAATGAGCTATAGGAACGGATGGATGTTCATTTCCATTATAAAATAAAACAGCTTTTAGACTTGTTTTAGACGAATCTATGAATAGTCTCCATTTATCGGGCGTATATGGTAAGTTCAGTTCGACCATTAGGCCAGGAATATCATGGCAAAATACTAAATCACCGTCCGCTGCAAAAAAATTTGTGAGAGTAGATTTCCTTTTTCTGTAGATGGACACCTTAACCCTTTTCCAAGAGGTTCCACTGCTGCAGGCGGGATCCGAGAAGTTCCGCTTTTGTTTTCGGGAGGTCCAAGTCACGAACAAGGTCATTCAATTCACCTTGAGTGATTAAATCAGGTGTATCGGGCAAATCAATGGAACTAGGGATGTAGCTTGGTCCGGCTTCTGGCGAAGTACTTCGAGAGTCTGATTCCGAATCAAGCGTGTAACTCTCAGGTGGTTGGGGAATGGGTAATGAATTGTCATGGGGTACTGGTCGCATTGCAGACGGAACATTGGGATACTGAATGCTACGCTTAGTTTTGCTAGTAATTCCTTTGATATTCGTCATGCAAAAATAACAATCATCTACGTGATTACGAGGTTCCCTCCAAACCATTGGAACTGCAAATGGCATAGATTTATGCGTACCTTTTAGCCATCCCTCAATGTTCTCGAACACGAACTGCAACACACTTTTGGGGCCCAGGACTTATCTTGATCGCCAACTTTACATCCAAAGTACAGTTCATAAGCCTTTTTTACTAGTGAAGATATCGGTTTTTAGTACGCCTTCGCGGTAACTTCGCCACAAATATAACAGAATTTATCAGCTTTATTAACACAAATTCGCGTCGACATTTTTCTTACACGTAGATCTATCTAATCGAAAAATCAACAGATGTTTACTAAATGATTATAAAATAACGACTAAAGGGATATTTCAAGCATAGATCCACCTACCTGTCCATAATAATGGGTCGCCCATTTATTACCCCTCTACTAGACCCTTCCGAGAAATCTGAGGCTAATAAAAACATTTGAGGGTTAGTTGTATATTAGTATAAGTCCAAATATTACAAATCACACGATTTTTTTATAGGGAGGATTTTTCTGTTAGACAGTGTAATTTAACGGTATTCACCGCAGGTACAATGTGTTTCAAATGACAGATCCGTTAATGACAGCAAACCACAGAAATTATATCCATTGACAAAAAAAGGTAAACACACAGTATATATTATCCAGAGCTGGGTAGAAATCGAATCCAGGAACCATTTACTTTTTAAAATTAGGATTCGTATTCCGGACTCGCTATGTAATTTTAAAATGATCCGGAATTGATTCCTTTTTGAAAGGATCAAATTCCAAAAAAAAAAAACAATGCCTCATATTTTCAAAGATTATTCATTTCAAAATTTTTACCTGGTACCCTCAAAAACCCTTATCTTCTGAACCTGGGGCAAATAGCTTTATAAATACCTAAAATCCGCTATAACATTTAAATGAAACATTTTTTTTCGTACCCATAGGTTGTTAGTCCAGTAACTGAAGACCTGAAAGTACCCAAAGCTGTAAATAAATCTGTACAATTTTCATTTGTGGCGCAATTCTTAGGTCTTCGCGAATACTTTCAAGCGAGAAAAAGTTTATCACGATTTCGATGTGGGAACCCGCTGAAAATGCCCCCCCAAGTCCCAAAAATGAGCGAATATCTGCCAAAATATGCGAATTAAAGAATTTTTGTTTAGACAAAAAATTAATATCACCTCGAAATCTACAAAAATGGTTTCACCCAACACCAAAATTTTTTCGCAAAAACAACCGTCGAAAAATTCATAACATTGCACACTGGATAGATCTGGCTAAACGGCTAAAAAATGCAGATGGCAAAACAATTTTTCATCAAAACGCAAAAAAGATGATAAAGGAAATTTTCTGGGATTATTGAACACTTGCTAAGATCTTATTATAAAAAAGAAATGTTATTAAGAAAAACCATTTTTTCCAAAAAATATCAATAAATTAATGGGATACTCTCAAAATATTGTGAAAAAAAAACTTTGACCTTTTTTTAATATTCTAGAAAAATCAGAAAGGACCCAAACTCTTATGCGATGATAGGTTTGGGTTTTCAAATTCCGATGAACTTTAAATGATTAAAAAATGTTCATTATTGCCCGAGTAATGGAACAATTCGTCCGCCCGCTTATAAGTGAATCCATAAAGATAGCGGTATTCTAGCGGTAGAGCGGCAGCTAAAATGAGGGGACTTTTGGGTCCCGATATCTCGAAAACTATCGATTTTTGTAGATTACAAGGATTTTTTGTCTAAACAAAAAATCTCCAAATCGCATATTTTGGTAGAAATGGTCGGGAAACCCATTACAACTTTTTTTCGCTCGAAAGCATCCCCGAAGACCTAAGAATTGCGGTACAAGGGAAAACTGAACAGATTTATTTACGGCTTTCTCCCTTTATTTACTGGACTATGTGGTATTCAAAAACGGGCATAAACTTTACTTTACGTCTTTAAAGTTCTGATTGCTCGATCTTCATAATTTTTTAATATGTTATTCTTGAGACAACCCTGCGGGACTTTTAAATGGGTCATTTTATTATTTCTAATCGGGGTGTTTTCCAAAAATTAATTTAAAATTTTAATACATTTTTATATTCCACAAGCAGAGAAATTATTAAACGGTACGTTTAAGTTTAAGTTTTGGACGTCTTTTTTATCATCCCTATTGGGAATTAATACCTGAGTATTAATTCTACCGACTGCAATGGTGTAGAGGCAGATACCTGTTGGACAAGGAATGATATCAGTGATATTTAATGATGAATCTCGCTTTTTGGTATGCATGATGGTGAAAAGGCGATGTGGAAAGAAAACCTAATTTATAGTTTGATATATTCCAACATGTTTATTAACCCCAAGAATATAGCAGCTAGAAAGGTGTGAGACGACTGCATATATACCCCATTTTTAACAAGACAACGCAGACCGCATGTGATCAAATTAATACTAGACCTGATGGATCAACATTACATTATAACCACTTACCTTAGCCCCCCAGATCGCCTGATCTCTCCCTCATCAAACATGTGAAGAACATGTTGAACTTACAGCACCCTTCTCAAACTCTGGCAGCACTTTATAGGTAGTGCGGAGTGAGATACCTCAACAGAGCATAAACCACCTCGTTAGGTTAACTTGTTAATAGGTGTATTACATATCAAGGGTTTTTAACAAATTTATTGTACAATAATAGGTGTTTACCTTTCTTTGCCATTCAGTATAATTACGGCGTCCACCTTATGGTGATTTCAGATCCCAAACTTATCCTGCAAAATTTTTCATAAAAGCAAAATTTAGGTAAGATATATTTTAAATTTTTCTTTACTTTTTAAAAATGTATTTATTTTTTACTACATAAAGTGTCTTTTTATATGGGTCACAATTATAAATATGATGTAAAAATAATTATTATTACGGTGCTGAACTCCCATGTACTTACACACAGTTTCTGTTTATCTCTTTTAGACTTATATAGGCTAATTAATCTCCTAATTAATTTCCATTTTGGTAATTGGCTCCGTTAATTAAAACCATTATTTACTTCTTTATCAGATATAAAGCTTCAATAAGAAGAGCAAACAGTTTTAATAGTATCGATTATGGGTATCGGGTTAATTACTTTATCTATATTTGTAGGCAATTAACTTTATTTTTTTAAATATTTAGATTAGACTTAGTTTTTATAAAAATCTGTACTGTTAAACAAAATTAAATTTAACATTTTTACAATAAACATAGGTGAAATTAATATATATATATATATATATATATATATATATATATATATATATATATATATATATATATATATATATATATATATATATATATAAAAGAACGTGAATAAGAATGAACAATGAACAGCATGGGGATCTCCGAAACGGTAGGGGGTAGGAGGGTGGTTTGAATTAGGCTAAGTTGCGTATTGGGAAGCTCAATAATAAACCGTTGAAAAATTTACGTTATACTTCGTACTTCCGGACATATGGCGCAAAAACGAAAATTTTTGATTTTTGTTTTTATTTTTTTACTACTTTATTTTAAAAGTTACAAAAATTCTAAAAATACATTCTTATTGAAATTTTTTGCGCATTATATCGACAGTGGAAAGGTAAAAGGTCGTAAGCGCCACTTTTGCTTAAAATGAGTTATATATATGGCTAAAGAGCCTTTTTTTTTCTGCGTCGATCTATCTACGTGCAAATTCAATTTAAAGACTCTGATGGCGCTTCAGCTATCTAGATTTTATCGCCTATTTTTTAAAACTTCTGCTTAAGCGACACGAATCTCACCAAATTTCAGGTTAACGGTAATAAGTCTATACGCTACCAGTAAAACATGCGATTAAATGTTTTACCGTCATGTAGTAACCACGTTATTGTCGCTTTAGTCTATTAAACTGAATAACCATTATTTATGTTTGTTACTTTAATCAATTAGTCTTCTAGTAAATAACGTGGATGGAACGTATTAGCCATTTTACCTGCCTAAAATATAATAATCGTATGCCGATTATTCAATCCGTTTAAATATTTTTAAATGTGCGTGGTAGATTAAATCTTTTTATTATTAACCCTAAAGACAATTTTTTGTCGTCTTGTCGCTTAAGTCATTTAAACAAATCGGCGATTCTCGGCTGACGATGCAAATTGCTAGACTCGGCTGATAAACATTCATTCGCACCAAAAACATTGTGTGGACAGGTTTTCGCACGCTTACGCTGAAGAAAATTACAATATATTTTAGTTACCCTACTCATTCAGTATCTATATTATGAATTTCATCTTTAGTCAGTGTTATTAGGGAAATATGTAAGTATTGATTTAATATCACAGTATTGCTTTCATGTTGGTAATTTACTAAAAACAAGTTGTTACTTCCACATTACAAAATTAATGGAAGTATTGTAGGTAGTAGCAAAACTTCAGGATAGCTTTAGAATATGGGAAAACCAATTTTAATATAATAAAACTCAGTGTCTGCACCCACGACGGTGTGAGATACTTATTAACTTGTAATTTGGTATACGTATTGTAGTCCCAGAAATAAAGAGTAGTATTATTTTTGAGCAATATTAGTTTAGGGAAGGTAGGGAAGGGAGTAAAGTTTTGGGCCTATTAGGCGGTTTACTGAAATATTTTCAGTTTATTACTAAAAAGATACATTTTTAGGTATATTTTAAAAACAGGAAAGGACCGATAATGAAAAGGGTTCGGGAATAAATGCGACAAATCATGTTGTTTTTATTAAGGTAAGGAATTGAAAAATGAGGCTAGTTTTTGATAAGCATTTAAGAAATACTTGAAAAGGGTGAACTAATATGTATTCTTGCCTCAAAATGGCTTTATGGGAAGCAATATTTTCAAATCATATTGGGAATATGTCAAGGGCATACATGGCATATATTGTTATTTCCCACTTTCGGGCTTTTCAGAGATTATTAATTTAAAAAAGATGTTTATTTTAATTACCTTTATTCTATATCAACAAGTAAGATGGTATAGTTAAATTTCATGAAATGTGGGAAGATATTGATTTTTTTGATAGAGTTTTTTGCATGAAAAAAAGAGAGAATATATTCTATAAAGTTATCCTTCTAAGCTAAGTGGAGAGTTATATTTTTTGTTTGGTAATGTATATTTATAGGACTTTCTTTTAAATTCAAAATTGTCCTTGCTTACATTATTTCTTTGTTTTTTTGTAATAGCCACTGTAGCAAAAAATTGAAGTAAATTTTGTACAGTGGAGCAATGGCATCGAATAGGAGGTCATTTTTCCAAAGTTATTGTTTCAAATCCGAAATGTTTCCTCTGAATAACCAACAGGATGCTCACCATCAGATGAAATACAGATGAACTCTAAATCTCAAATACCGCCTCAAAGTGATCAATATGAAGCTAACCCTCAATCAGAAATGCTTCAAAGCAATCAATGTGAAGATCGACAAAGGAATGAGATGTATATTATGAGCCCTCAATCAGACATACTACCTCAAAATATTCAGTGCGAAGCTCCACCAACAAATAATTTACATATGAATCCTCAAACAGAAGTATTGCCTCAAAATGGTCAATACGAGATTCAGTATGAAGTTTCAGATTTCCTGCACGATAATAATATTGTTTATGCTGATATGTCCCATCAAACCCCAACAAACTTCAAAGCAATTCCACAACAGACTCTGATTTTCAAAACGAAGATAAATGTAGCGGAAGTGCCTCCAGTTATTTTGGAATTAATGAAGAACCTTCATGTTCTCGAACAGAATACACGAGTCTAAAACCGACGAACGCCCGTCCAGCGAGACAATCGACAAAGTTCAATGGTCACACCAAAGAGCAATAAGCAAAAATACCTTACTAGAAAACCAAGAAGAGACCAAAACAACTATAGTAAACAAGAAAAGAAAAGTAAGGGACAGAAAATTCAGAGGACAAAAGATAAAACTTATACCGAATTTCTATCTGATGATGAAAACACTGATTTTGTTGAGACTCTAGCTCATGGGAAGGAACTTCTGAGTCAGTAAGCGAGAGTGAAGGTGGATCCCCTAGAAAATCGAACGATACTGAAATCAAGAGCGAAGACTTTAGAAAAGGAAGAAACGTTTAAATAAATCTAAACAACGAAAAGCACTGAGGAATAATGGTAAGGAATATGTTACAAAAAAGGTGTTTTGTTCGTGCTCGCAATATGAAAGTAAATCCTTGTATCAAAAAAATTGTATTAACGGCTGTGGAAACATAACTGAAGAAAGGAGACAAAACATATTCGACCATTTCTGGAATTTAGATACTGACAGAAGACGCGATTGGTTAGTAGCGAACAGTAAAAAAGAATGTGTTAAAAGACGAAGGACTAAGGACGTAAGCCGTCGAAATGCTACTTTTAAATATTTTATTAACGAAGGAGAAGGCCGTAGACAAGTATGTTTAACATTCATATTAAATACACTTGATATAACACAGAAATTTGTTCATTATACTTTGAATCACGCTTCATATGGTACAGCCCAAGAAGATCTCAGAGGGAAACATGTACCCCTAATAAAACTAGTAGCGACTTAATTGATAGCGTAAAATCCTACATTCAGAATTTGCCTGCGTCCCCTCCCATTATTGCCGAAAAATAGTTCAAAATTTTACCTACCTCAAGAGTTTAAAAAACCCTTTCAAACTTGTATCGGTTATACAAACAAAACTATCAAAGTGAAGGAAAAGACGTTGTGGAGAGAAAGTTTTAAAAAATTTTTTAAAAGAATTTAATATTGGTTTTCATGTACCACGGAAAGACAAGTGTGTCAAATGTATTAAATACCAAAACGACGAAGAAGGTAAATTCGGAGAAGAAAAATAATCACCTTAAAGATAAAGAGGACACGTTAGCAAGATTTAAAATACACCAGGAAATCCACACTAAAGATAGTACCATACTTTGCACGTCCTTTGATTTACAAAAGGTTTTAACACTCCATTTGGGGAGAGCATGCTATTATATTATTCCAGAAAACTTGCTGTGTATAATCTGACTTTCTATGAGTGCAGGTCAAGGGAAGGATATTGTTTCAACTTGAATGAATCAGAAGGAAAACGAGGGGCAAATGAAGTAGCAACCATTCTAAAACGTACATAAGTATAGTAGATACACGTGGTAAAAATTAAACATCTTATTTTATATAGTGACTCCTGCCCGGGACAAAATAAAAATAAGACTATTTTGGCATGCCTCCACCAGTGTTTGCAAAGTTGGTAAATCTGATGTCTATCCAAATGAATTATCTTCACCAGGCCACACATATATGCCGGTAGATTCTATGCACTCTGTAATAAGAGAAGTGTTACAAATAATATTATTTGGTCCCGTCAAATGGGCAACGGTTTTTCTTAGCGAGGAAAAACCCTAAACCATACCATGTACATGTTTTAACCCACACAGATTTTTACGGCTGGAGCGAGCGAAAAATATTTTAAAGGTAATTTGACGGGAAAAATGAGTAAAATGAGAATAGTTACGTTAAAAAAATCGACCCCATTCAAAGTTTCTGTCAAATATTCAATGAGTTCTGAAGCCGAAGCGGAGGAAATAGAAGTACTTAAAACTAAAGACCAGGAACCAAAAAGAAATTACAAAGCTATGTTACCTATCTCCATTAAAAAGTATAATGACTTGAAAAAACTATGCCTTAATTTTACCATACCGCAAAGGCTACATAAGGAATACCTAAACTTGCCAAATGCAACCAATATTCAAGATACATTGAATGAAACAGATATAGAAGACGATTAGTCTTCATGTTCAATATCTGTCTTTATTCAAGAATTTAGTAGATTTATTTTTAGTGTTTATTTAGAATGAAATTATTTAGTTTACTAACGAAATGAATAAAATGTTTTCAATACATAATTGTCTTTTTGTGACCCTCCTAATTCTAATATTTACAAGCAATTGCAAGTAGCCTGGGTTTACCTTCATTAATTTGGATGTTAGTTTTAGGTGGAACAAGCTGTATAAAACAAAATTTGGTTATTGACGTTTCTTTATCATATATGTCAATTATTTTTCTGGCAATAAAAGACATTATTTTAATAACTAATGTAACAGTGTATCTACATAAGTATTTTAACTCAAAGAAGTTTATCATTTGATTTTTTATATAAATCATTTTACTTCCTCCTATTTAAGACAGATTGGTTTATTAGGGCCTTTGCCTGAATCTGTAATTTAATTTATATGGATTTAATGCAGGTTACCTTACAGCTGATATCCACATCAAAAATGTGTAATGACTAAAGCGCCACTTATTTTCAAAACTAATAAGGATAGCCAAAAATTGATAGATATAGTTCAAAGTCCAAAAATCGTACAACCCACCCGTTTTTGTTAACTAAAATTTTGGTATTCCAAAAAGATTATATTAATTATTTTCCAAAAATTCTAATTTGAAATTGCTCTCCTATAAAGTTCTGTATTTGTCGGTTACGACCTTTTACCTTTCCACTGTCGATATATTGGTGAAGTCCAAAATTTCTTGCGACGCCGACTTTTCGGTTTCGTTAAACCATTATCAACTTTATTTTTTTAAATACGTCTTTGGATTTTTTTTGAATATTTTTAAACTGCATATTCTCCTAATTAGGAGGATTTTCGGTGTTTTTCGAAAAACCAAAAAGTATATGCATCTTGATTTTTCATTACCAATAATTTGACATATGCAGAATGTTTTTAGGATTTCTTAAGGTCTCTGGCAAGGGTGAGAAAATAAGCTAACTTTGCGGTCACTCCTTAAAATATTTTCAAATATTAAAAAAAAATTAAGGAGCTTCATGTTTTTTATTACTGATATGCTTGGAATACAAAAATTGAAACTAAGTTAAAACTTCAGAACAAAATTGACTAATGGGAAGACTATTGGATTTAATTTAAACTATGTTTTTAGGTTGTAGCGACATTTCCCACCACGTAAATTAATTCTGTAGTTACTAGAAATTATCTTTATTGAAACGTATCAAAAAAATGAGACGCTTTTAAAAACAAACCAATAAATAAGGTTGGTTTTAAATTTGAATTATTTTCTTTAGTATTCTTTAGGATTCTACAGGAAAAAGTAGACAAGATGGCTATTTTACTTTTTTAAAATATAAGGATATCCAGAAATATGTCCACGTTTAGTCCCCGTTGGATGACCCTGTTTATTTGTTTTATAGCCTACTTACTAAATCATTTGTGATATGTTGGCAGTTTAATATACAAAAAACTAAACTTGTACGTGTAATTTACTGTAGTTATGTATGACGTATTTTGAAATATTAGCAATTTAAATGCAAAAAAAACAAAATTATCAATTTTTATGTTACACGTAAAAAGCATTTTTACAATTTTAATGTGAAATATGGATTTTAATTTGCGTAATATTTGAAAACATTTTTTAAAGTTCATTGATTACTATTGTTTAGCAATTTATGTTAAATATTTTCTCTGTTTCTCATGCTGCTTGCAGAATATTAAACATGGAATCTGAGGTGAGAGATAATAATTTAGATAGTGAATATTTCAGTAGTAGAAGCCTATTTTGTTTTATTTCTTTCTTTAGTGTATACTTTTTTAAGTTGTTACGTAGATATATCCTTAATGTTATTATTTTTGACACGAACCTGATACATATAGGGTATATTTTTTACTAATAACATATTTTTTAAATGTCTGCACTTACAAATACCCGAATGGCAAGGCAAAAGCTTGCATCCCAATTTTAATGCAACAGAGTAGGATACATATGGTATGGTCCAAGATTAAAAAGAGAACGACAAATATTTTCCCTGTACCACTTCCAATACGACGACGGACGACGGCGATTTGTTAGCATATTGTTGGCTGAGGCATTCAGGGGGATGCGGTCCAAGCGTTCTGCTGTTTTGTGCATTACTTAAAGTAATAGAAACATTGCATTATTCTGAGTGGATAATCGGCTCGGTATTGCAAAGCTCAGCAGGGCAATGTCTTCGAGCATTTATTAAAGTTAGAATGCTTTTGAGTTTATTTTTTAGAGTTATTTTTTTATATTAATAGGATTACTTTTAATTTCTTTAATTTTTAAGAATTTTTATGAGTTTTTTTTAGAATAGCACTTTTTCAACGACCTTTTAATTATTGTTGTATTAAATACTCCGGTGATAAACATGACCGCATAAAAACGACAATATCGTAAAAAATCCCCAAAATATGCGCTTGACCGTCGAATCGACCGAATGCCCTGCCTGCAGTATTTCCCTCTTCTTGTTAGGTGGGTAGAAGGGAAATCGGCTACAGCACGTTTTTTGTCTGTCTTTATTTCGCTCAAGCCTTTGCCTATTAAATTGACATCTCCTTTTATCGCACTAAAAATCTCTGCATGCAAGAAATTGGTTTGCCAACCGGGTATATGAGTTTAGGGTAAATATTAAATGGTATTTAATAAAGACTCACACTATATTTTAGTATTCAGCATCAGTCCCTAACTTAAAATAAATGCAATAAAACAAAAACAAGTTATTTTTAAAAAAATGTTAATTAGTATTTTTATTTGCGCTCTTTTCTATAAAAAAAAATTTATACAGTATGCCCTTAACTTGAGATATGGTTATAGAAATTTTAAAATTAACCGGTTTTTTCGAATATTTTAAAAGAGCTTATTTAGTTATTCATACCTGTCCAATTTCATTTTAAGTTTTTTTTTTTGTGAATAATCCATATTTTATTATATTAATAATGTTTCTCTGAAAATTTGGGGTAATTTCTTAATCCCAAAAAAAAATCGAAAACTTCTTTATGGCGGTTGAGAGCTGTTAAACTTGTCACTTGGCATTTTGTTACGATTGTTTAGAATGCCGACATCAAAAAAATCGTAGAGCCTTTTTTGTTTGCATATTTTACATTATCGAGTGTGATTTTTAAATATACAGGGTGTGTCATAAAAAAGTTTTGATTTTTTTTTGAAATTGCACAATTTGGTCAGGCGGGATCAATTTGCGTGAGTCAAGAAACATTATCAATGTAAATAAAATATGGTTTATTTTTTAGGTAAAATTTTGTTATTTATTGTAAGCAAACGACAAGGAAGAAATGTTTAAAATTGGCCAATTATGTTTAACTTGATCAAAATACCCTGTTTTTTATTTATTGAATTTAGCCAAAGTTAAAGAATCGCGTTGTATGGTATGGCTAAAGATATTTTTTTTGTGACTTTAATAAATGTATTTTAAAAAATCATAAGAGTCCCCTAATAAAACCCCTGATATGTCTACCATTACTAAGATTACACACTCACTATCAGAAAATTTATCAATATGCATACATAACACATAAGGTAAATATTCTTATATTAGTTTAAATATATGACTACCAATTTGTGTCATAAAAGAACAAATAATATATAAACATTATTCTTAATTTCTAGTGCTTATAGAGAGAGATACATGAAGAAAAAAAACTGGGTAACTTATTTAATAAAAAATACACCCTTTAAAAACATATTAATGCAATTACCATTTTTAAAAGATTTTAATTAAATTTTGATTTAATTAAATTAAATTTAACAAACAAGGGTTCTAATAGGGGCAATTAATGATCGAGGCCAGAAAGCGCATTAAGGGTCAAGATCATTAATTTCCAATTAATGCCAGAGTTAATTACAATCTTTTTTGGCGATCACTTTTTCTTATTTTTTTTTAAGATGTATGTTAGTTTTATGTAACACTCAAGTTTTAATGATTTTTATTTAAATGACAAAATTTAATAGATTTACTTATAAATGTTTGTTTTGTGTATTTTTAGTTGCCTATACTGTTATCATTTATAAATAGAATGCCATGAGTTAATGAGGGCTAATAATACTAAAAAAAAAAAACGATTTCCGAATAAATAACTCACCCGATAATAATTTATGATAAAATGTATTTTAAAAGGGATAGAAATATGGAATATAAACTAAATTCTCGGAAAATCCAAATTCAAAAAAGATTGCTTAGCTTATTCCTACAGTATATTTATAAATATTTAAGATATCTGCTTCTTTATATATTTACTTTTTAACAAGCAGACTAAGGAATTAGAAAAAAAGGAACCCAAGGAGAATAACGACTCTACATCCACAGCGGATACAAGTTGTAAGGCTAATGATTTGGTAAGTTACGTAAAATTTTGTAATCAACAAGTTTCCATCTTTACATGTATAGGTTTTTACGATTTTAAAACTTCTTTTTAAATTTATTTTGGATAATTTATCTAATATCACATTTAGTGATGCCGATGACTTGAGAGATTCTCGTCTCTGGTCTCATTTTGTCGAGACGAAACGAGAGATCTTTCTCGGCTTTTTTTTCGTTGAGAATCTATCGGTTCTCTCAATGTTTCTCGATGTCTTGACCAGGATTTCGACGCACAATAGCAAACAGTTATGAGCTAATATAAAAATAAGAATTTTAATAAGAATTTCAAATAGTATGGATCATGTGTATAATGATCAGATAAAAAAATATATTTAGCAAAAAATAAGTAAATATATGTTGGCTGCTTTAATAACGCATTTTTAAAGTCGTTGGTAACAGAGAAAGACTTTTTTTAAAGTAAAACGGAAGTATTTTCAATCAGATTTATTTTATTTTTATAGCTCATCGAGCAGTTAAATGAATATAATGTATTTTTTCTTGGTTTAATAAAAAATTGATAGAATAAAAAGTGACAAGTGACAAGTAATTGTTTTTAGAATGGTATCTAGAATAAAAGAAAAATAAAAACGAAATTTTTGTTATAATAGCAAGTAGCTTTCTTGGTATTAACTTTTAAGTAAACGTCTTTGCACCACCTTCACCCCCCTGCCGTGTATGTAAACAAAAGTATTGCCAATGATATATTTTTTTAATTAAGCATAGACTTGGCCATCATTTTTTAGGCAATCCATTTGCAATACAATTGTTTACGTACTCTATTTGATAAAATATAATTTTCATCCGTTTGCCAGATGGATGAAGGATGGAGGAATTCGGATCTTACACTATTTGTACTTGATATTTTAAATGTAAAATAACTATCTTATGTTTTTTTTTTGTTTTTGATAGAATCCTAAAGAATACTTTAGAAAAAAATTTAAATTTTATCAAAAAAGATACGGTATAAAATTAGAGTTTTCTTAAAGAAACATATTAATTATTGGTTCATTTTTTAAAGTGTTTGTTGGCGTCCAATATTTACGTAAGGCATTTAGGGGAGAAACGGGGCGAGCCGAATCTTGATTAATCTCATGTGGGGGAGAGGGGGGTCAAGGCAAATATCACGTAATATTTTTCCGCAAGAAACGCGCAAGTGTAAAAATGGTAGAAATCTGGGGTAAAATTCCTCACAAGCTAACACTCTACACAGTAATATTTTTTGAAAGTGATTCTAGACTACATTCTGAGTAGTTTTAAATACTATAGTGGGAGAGCTAGTGAACAATTTTAAGTAGGTTCTTAAGGCAGTATGAAAATTTTTGAAAGTCAAGGTCTGGCTGAAGGGTAGCGGCTCCCTACAACCCTTGAATTACAAAAATGCAAGGGTTGGTAGGCAGTCCCTACCCTTCAGCCAGGCCTTAACTTTTATGTTTAGAGGTTATTCAAGGACAATTTTAAAAATGTTCATAATGCTTCAAGAACCTACTCAAAATTGTTTACTACCTCTCGGACTAACAGGAGAGCTGGTGAACTATTTTGGGTAGTTTCTTGAAGCACTATGAAAATTTTTGTAATTGTACTAAACATAAAAGTTAAGGTCTGGCTGAAAGGTAGCGGTCCCCTACCAAGCATTTCATAGTGCCTCTAGAACCTGCCTAAAATGTTCATCAGCTCTTGGACTCCTAGTCTTAACTGGCTTAGTAAAAATAATTTAAGGTTAGGATAGATTAACTTATTTATACTAAAAATACGCATTTTGAAAAATCTAACATCTTACCAAGGGGACGCTGCCTTTCTTTTTTTTTCGATACGTTTTAAGAAACGGAATTTTGTATTTATTTTAAGTAATAATAAAATTAGTTTAATTTATATAAAAAATTTGCAATTTTAATTAAATTGTTTTATTTTCTTTTAATACGAAAGAAGTCACAAATATAGGGCCCCCCCACACTAATTAATTTCAATTTTTTTTAAGAAAATTTTGCACACATTTTGCACAATTTTGCACAGGCAATTTTAATTTTTGCACACCTGCGCAAGAGAAACTGTGACTATGTAATTGTGGGAGAGGCCAACTTAACGCCAGCCCCCACTTATTTTTTTGACTTTTTTTATGTCAATCGATAGCTTGATTTTTGCACAGTTTTGCACAACCATTGGCGATTTTTGCACAAGTGCCCCAAAATAGGTATAATGCTTATAAAATATATCCGTAGCCCCCCCACCCAAAGTTTTTTAACTTTGATTATATCAAATGATAGATTGATTTTTGCACAATTTTGCACAACCATTGGCAATTTTCGCACAAGTGGCCCAAAAGAGATATAATGCTTATAAAATATAGCCGTAGCCCCCCACCTAAAGTATTTTAGCTTTAATTATATCAAATAAAAGATTGATTTTTGCACAATTTACACAACCATTGGCGCTTTCTGCACGAGTGCACCAAAAGAGGTATGATGCTTATAAAATATATCAGTAGCCCCCCCCAGCCAAAGTTTTTTAACTTTTATTATACCAAGTATGTTGTTTTTATTCGTAAGAATAATGCATAATAAAGTTGGTTTGGATATCAACAATGGGTTGTGCAAAAATTTAGCATCCTTTGGCATGATCAAAGTTTAAAAAAGCTTATTATTGTATAATCAAAGTTAGAAAACGTTGAATAGGGGGGCATACGGATATATTTTATAAGCATTATACCTCTTTTGGGGCACTTGTGCAAAAATCGCCAATGGTTGTGCAAAAATCAATCTATTATTTGATATAATTAAACCTAAAAGACTTTGGGTGGGGGGCTAGCTTATATTTTTATAAGCGTTATATCTCTTTTGGGGCACTTGTGCAAAAATTGCCAATGGTGTGCAAAATTGTGCAAAAATCAATCTTTATTCGATATAATCAAAGTTAAAAAACTTTAGGTGGGGGGGGCTACGGATATATTTTATAAGCATTATACCTCTTTTGGGGCACTTGTTCAAAAAATCGCCAATTTGAGATCCATGTGCAAAATTGTGCAAAAATCAAGCTATCGATTGACATAAAAAAAAGTAAAAAAAAAATAACTGGGGGGGGGCTGGCGTTAAGTTGGCCTCCCCCACAGTTACATAGTCATAGTTACTCTTGCGCAGGTGTGCAAAAATTAAAATTGCCTGTGCAAAATTGTGCAAAATGTGTGCAAAATTCACACGTAAAAAAAATTGAAATTTATTAGTGGGGGGGGGCCAACTTGATCGACCCCAAATATAGCCCTGTTCAGTCCTCAATGGATGATCATGTACAATTAGTGACGAACTATGTAAGTGACGCTTCATTATTCATATTCGTATGTTATTTTTTAAATATCATGATTAATCATCAGTTTTTTATTATAAACCCCTTGATTACTATGCATTAATAATACTTTTGTAGATAATATATGTCAAAATTCTAAATAATTACGTCTCATTACATCATCTATACCTATTTAAAAAACTAGGTATCTATTACGATTTAAAAAATATGTTTAATCATATTTTACGTTGTAATAAAAAAAATACCATCTTAAAAATAAAATTAAGGTTTTAATTAAAAACGCGTGTTACATAGTGACCAACATATTGGCATGTGGAAACTATGGACAAAATTTCGCGAAAAGGGAGGTTCCCTATATTCGTACTGTGTTTAGTTAAGACTACCGCGTGATTTTAACTATGCCAGATGTCCCTGTAACTAAAGAAATAGTTTATCCCAAACCGAAAATAAATCGTATATAACTGGAAGGGCTAAAATAATTTAATAAATGAACTTATGGCAGATTTGTCCATATATTCCATAATTTAATAAGTTAATTTGCAAGAAAATTGGTTTAACAATTAATATAACATTTAATAATTCTAAGAATAATAAGTCTAAATAAATTAATAGTGTGTTCTACGAATTTACGTCGCTATTTTGTTTTATTTCTTAATTACAAACATTACTAAACGCAACGTAGGTGAAAAAAATTAAGCAATTTGGTTCCCTGAAATGGTTAAGCTGTTTCCAAATCATTACAACAGAACTAATTTTAATTATTAACTACTTATATTTTATATTAATTTTCTTATTAAAAACGTGGTATGGCAGTAGATATCTCTTTGGGCCAGTTTGCCTTTGTCAGTCGAGACGTTTACGTGTGTAAGTTTAATTGTTTATTTTAAAGTTTACTGTTAGAGCATAGGTGTCTATGGGACCAAAAAGAGAGTTTACATAAAGACAGAAAAGCTCGCGAGACAGCACTTGCTCCGGACTCATCCTTAAACAAGCTTTATATTCCAATGCGATTAATTGCGATGAGGCTCCGTGACTATCTCTTTTTAATAGCCATTTCCTTGACTACTCCCTCTTCTTATTTAACTCTTCTTCGAGAACTTCGCAAGCCTCAGCGATAAATTCCCCACAAAGATCATCCCACATTACTTTCAATTCATCACGAGACAAAACAGACGATGATGACTCCGCCATTTTTCGTCACCAACTGCCGTGGCAATAGTTTCGCCGTGTAAACAAGTTCTCATTCAATTGGACTGGCCTCAGACATTCACGCAACTGGCCCAAGACAACTGGCCCCTACAATTGTCTCAACTGGCATCTTATAAACGCGGCTTAAAGCCAGAGGCCAATTGACTGGACGCAGTGACGCCCTATCACTCTATCACGGCAGTTGTCTTGACAATTGGCGCCGTGTGAACGTGGTAGGGCAGTAGATATCTTGTTTTGGGCCAGTTTGCCTTTGTCAGTCGAAGTCAGATATTGCAGGTTTTGACACTCGGAAGAAATACTGTAGACTTCTGCAACTATTTCCTGTAGCAAGATACGATAGTGTCACTTCTAATTTTAACTTAGGAGCAGTGCTTTTTTCATTATTGTGTCTTGTTTAGATAGTTTACTTTCAACAAGCTGCAATAGTTGGTCAAAACTCTCCGGTCTCATACTTAAACAAGCTTTATATTCCAATGGATCCTCCATTCGTAACTTTTTTATTAATTGCAATAAAGCTCCGTGACTATCTCTTTTCAATAGCCATTTCCTTGACTACTCCCTCTTCTTATTTAACTCTTTTTCGAGAACTTCGCAAGCCTCAGCGATAAATTCCCGACAAAGATCATCACACATTACTTTCAATTCATCACGAGACAAAACAGACGATGATGACTCCGCCATTTTTCGTCACCAACTGCCGTGGCAATAGTTTCGCCACGTTTCGCCGTGTGAACAAGTTAGTGATGTAAATTTCCGTATCCTTTTGATATTCGGATTATACGTATTCGGAATCAAGAGAGATTCGGATTCAATATGTGAATACGTATCCATAAAGTCCTTATAACATAGGCAACCGTAAATATAGAGCGCGGAGTCGCGCACAGCTGATACCGGACGTGCCGGTGCGGCGGGCGAATAGAGGAAAGGATACGAATTCAAAGACAGTTGCAAGTAATCAACAGGGTTGGTGGTTGGTGCAGCTGCTTCAAATTCCGCTTTATGTTACAAAAAATTTCTCTATTTTCGCTATGCCTATCAAAATGTTTGTTCTGTTAAAAAAATATATAAAATAAACTAAACGGCGATGAGGTTAAAAATATATAACAGTATACTTAATTTTATTATTTTATTAATAGTTATAGCAAGGCAACATAGAAACAAATATTCGTTTCAACATAGGAACAAAAAATATAAAACAACAGCTCTGCAAGTCAAATGTAAAAAATATAACTTTCTGAGGTAACCTTTTTTTCCTTCCCTGCATTTTTAATTTATAAGTTTTTGAATTTTTTAAAATGGGTTACGTTAAACTCGAAAGGTAAACAATACTGTTTTTGCCTGAAGGTCAAGTCTTATTAAAAGTAACGCGGATAAAGTTGATTCTATTTTTTTTTGTTTTATTATCTAGCATATAAAAGAAAGTTCGCGCAACATTTACGTTTCCGTAGGCAGTGACGAAATTATTAGCGCTTATTTTTCTGCATTAAAAAATAAGTATTTATTTTTAAAAAAATGTTTTTACGTATGCCCAAAGTGCTTTAATGTAAGGGCAGCGCCATCCAGGGACAAATGGAAAAATCTTTATAAGACAGCTCGTAACGATTACGGATACTCTTTTTCTATGATTACGGATCCGATCGCATATTCGAGCCCGCGTCGATGCCGATCAACCGGCAGTTGGAAGAATTCATCCGCTCCCGTTTCGATACCGAATACGTATTCGAATTTACGGACTGGTTCCGGAATATACGGATCCGTTTAATATTCGGATTCAACGAAAATTTGGATACGTATTCTTACATCATTAGAACAAGTTCTCATTCAATTGGACTGGACTCAGACATTCACGCAACTGGCCCAGACTATTGTCTCCTCAACTGGCATCGTATAAACGCGGCTTAACTACAGATTTAAATGGCTGGTTTCTTAAAACATTAACTAAATTATTGGCTTGTTCTTGATTCGATAGTTTGGGGCGACCACTTCCAGCTCTTCTCTCAAAAGAATGTGTTTTCGGCCATTTTTTTTAACAAAATGAAAAGTAATATTTGAGATGTTAAGCTCTTCCGCCACATCCCTTTCTAACCAACCTATCTGCTCAATATAATGAATAATTAATAATTTTTGATCCAAAGTTTTGTATTTTAAAAAATATTTTTAGACTCTGACAAGGGACACCTGTTTCTTTATTAGGTTTTTCAAGAGGTATTTATATTCAGTAGCAGGTGCCATAAGCCTATTTTACGAAAGGAAAAAAGAATTGACCAAGATTTAATGGCCGTTACTGTACGTATATGTAAGATACTGCCTATTCGTCCCCTCCACGTATTCTCTATTAATAATTACGAATCCTGTGAACGCAGGTTATAATAACAGTGAATTAAAATCACGTTAACAGTTATGCCTATGAACAATAATTTTTGACTAACAACTTATCTCTATCCTCACGTATTTACATTCACATTTGAGAGTGGAATATTTTTTGGCTAGTCCTATTTTTATTTACTTTTCTGATTAGCATATAGCATATAGCATATGACTGTAAATAGCATTTGCAGATACGGTTAGATAGGTAAGTGCCAGAAAATGTTTCTGTGTAGGTATTAATATTTAAGTTGGATGATGATAAAAAGATATCGTAGGTAGGCAAAGTTGACATAACCCAAAATAAACAACAATACACAATGCCGAGATAAAAGGAACCGTTGCGGTAACGACTAAATACACCGCTTTATAGCATTTATTAATAGGAATTAATAGTTTAATCAAAATTTTAGAAAATTCAAGAAAATAATTTAGTTCTTTTTACTTATGCTTCAGTAATTTTTAATTCTATTTTAAGACTGCATTTACGCTACACCTTAGGGGTCGGGCGAAAGGACGAGGTGACTAACAAACTCCCACTGCCACAATTTTCGTATATTATATTTTATTTAGGTTCTTCCAAATTCGGTGTATCTATGGGATGTTGTTTCCGATTGCAAGCCTACAGGAGATAACGTTTTTCGGTAACTATTTTTTACTTAAATGACATAAGTTATACACCATTTTGAAAGTAAGGAAATAATCTATGCCTCTGCTGTAACGAATTTTCGAAATATGAGTCGAGTTAAGAGAAAATAGTATCTAAACATAACCGATATTAGAGTGACTTTCACTCAAGGAAAGATTAATAACTAAATCCAAATTTAAAAAACTATTACAGCAGAAGCCTTGATTTAAGTGTTGGCTTTCTTATAGTTTTTGAAAATTATCGATAACTTATACCGTTTTGAAAAAAAAACATTATGCCTCGAACCCCAAATTGGATCCACGGCGCGAATGGACTATTAAGTCAATTCCCAACAACGAATTTTTAAACTTATTCAGACTCAGACCAGCAAATTAGGTCATTGTAAGTTAACATTAGGGTAACGAAATAATTTAAAATAATAATGATTTTTATGTGTTAAAGTATTTAGCTAAATACTTTAACAAAAAAAAGTTGTTCCTCAGTGTATCCCGCAAAAATAGAATCATTTTACACATTTGCATAAGTAATGTTTTTTTTTAATTACAATTAATTACTCTTTCCAGATAATTGACATTTTTTTCTTTTTAACTAAAAACATTCGGATAAAATTTCTGTATTTTTATAACGTTCATAATTTCTAAGATATACAGGGTTCTCCATAATGGCCTCCCTATTTTGGTATTGACATAAATTCTATATGAAATAAGTCAGTACATTTTTTTATATTATTATCTTCTATGATTTTGAGATTTAAATCAATATATTATTAATCGAGTAGGCACCTGTCACAAAACTAAGAAAAATTGATTTTGGTAAAAGGTAATTTTTCTAATAAAGCATCATTAGGTTTGAACACATAATTTAATGTTTAATTATTTAGTTCAAAAACAAGATTTTTGCATGAAAACATAAAGAGTAACTTAATAGAAGAAGATAAAGCGACAGTACATACCACTAAAAACTCTAAAATGAGTTCTGCGAGAAGTGTTTAATGGCCGACTTATTTTTCTTTTTGGGGTTTGAAATTGGCTTTTAAGGTCCCCGGACTTAACTGCATCAGGCTTTTTCCTGTGGGGCTATTTAAAGGCAAAGGTTTTTGCAACTTGTCCAGAAAACATCCAAGATCTTTAAGTCCGAATTCCTGAAAAGGTCCTGTGAATAGATAAGGTTTTCCTTCATCGTGTCATTAATAATTTCCTAAGTTAATGGCACTTACTTCAAAAACGTAATTTTTAAAACTTTGGATAAGACGTATGTTATAGTAAATCCCAAAGAGTGAATTGTAATTAAGTGTAATAAAATGTTAGTTTTATTAAGTTTTAATCTGTATAAACCTGTACCACCATTTTAGTTTTTAAATTTGCTATTTTTTATATAGTTAGTAGTATTTTTAATTTATTGTTTAAAATCTCACCATAAGGATTAATTTAAAGACTGAAAGAGCTTTAAGAAGAGCAATAAAAAATTCCTGGGAAGTAGGTGACGATTTAAAAATCTAATGTTTAGTTGCCATTGCTGTTTTGCCGCTATTGACGACGCTGTTTGTAAATTGTATAATTTTATAAATCTTATGCCGGCATTTCTAATCTTTAATTTAAGGGCTTACTGGCACTGTCAATACTATTACTTTTAAACATTATTTAAAACGAAGAACATACAGCCTAAAAATATTAAATATTATAAATTATAATATCAAATTCTATTGGTCAATTACGAAATTCAGCAAACGACCAACGCCAAAAGATAAAACTTGACAAGACAAACGTCAACTAATCTGCAAGAGGTCGCGCCGTTTATATATGGTTAAATTTGACACATCAACACCAGCGAGAACGGGAACGACAAGTTTATAAATAAGTGATCTTCAATCACAAAGAAAATATTTTTAAATAAATTCAAAAATGAACTAGTTTATAAAAGTTTACATTTTTCTAATTTTGCTGATAGTGTCTTGTTAGATGCTTAATTCTTCCCTTAAAGTTTTGAAAACCACAATTTTAGGAATATTACTTAAAATACCCTGTTTATTATTGTCTTGGTATTAGGATGGAAACAAATAATGGTATTTTTTTAATTACATTAATTTCACTGACATTTTTAAGAAACTAGAAGTAAATAATTTTTCATAGCCCACATTTGAAGTTGAATCTCTTTTAAATTGTTTTAAATGGATCTAATAGACGTAAACTATATTATATAATAACAACAATAAAGTATCTTTTAACAAACAAAATAAATGCGTTGCTGTAAAAATAACTCCAAAAGGAAGTGACCAATTTAAAAATATTTATTAAGGAATTTTAAAAAGTCCATCCCACGCACCGTTAGAGCGTAGAGCCGCAGGAATTACTTAAATAAATCAATTTTTTTACTCACACAAAAACCTTTGTCGTGCTTTCCACATGTAGACAAATAATAGCTGTGTCTGTGGATCACTTAACAAACAGATTTAGAACTAGAACTGAATCCGTTTAGATTTGTTTAAATGTGCTTGTCCAGTTATTTGCCAGTTCCGGATTTTTATTGGCCGCGAACGATTTTCTACGGCTGAAAACTAATGTTTATGTGTTTTAACTAAGCTATTTCAATTTTTAAAATTTGTTAAATTGGTTAAATTACCATGGAAAGAAAAAGCTAAACGAAATAAACGTTTTTTTTCTGAAGGCCGTCTAGAATTACTACCGGAGGTAGCGTAGCCTCCTCAAATTTTTGTGCTTATTCTCCCGTTTTTTTTAAACCAATCCTCCCATTATTCCTTATCCTTCTACAAGTCTGTATAACCCGAGACTGGTTGGTTTATATATTCTTGTGGGCTTATTTTCGGTTGCCCAAATATTGCATGTCTTTTGTAATTCAAAGCTTCACATTCGGACAGGATGTGGTAGACTGTTTCTTTTCCTTCAACACACATTTTGCAACTTGGGTCCCTATTATAAGAACCTATCTTGTGTGTGCATATAAAACATTTTCTTAGGTTTGCTTTAAGATTCTAGGAAAAAAATACACAAGGTGGCTAGTTTACTTTTTTTAATACAAGAAGTTTAGTCGTCGTTGGATGATCCTGTACTATCTTGTGTGTGTTGGCTTTCGTTACACTAAGAAGTGGATGTGACGTTTATTTTTTTTAACGATGACATCTAAGAACGGTAATATTTTTTTATGTTTCTTTCTCCATGGTGATTTTTAAAGTTTATTATACCGGGTGGTGCATCGCCAGACTGGCCATAGGAAATCCCATGTAAATTTTGATACATTGAAATATTGGCTCCCCTATTGAATTTACAACAAAATTGTATTAGACTATTTTGAAGACGTTGATACGATTAGCTCACATTGTAAATTTCTTTTTTTTCTGATAAGGCAATTTAAAGTTATTTAAGAAAAACTATTTGTAAAATCGTTGCATACCTGCTACATACCTTAATGAATCCACCAGTAATAAATAAAATGTCTTGTCAACTTTTTAATTGACGTTTTACATGGTATTAGTTATTTCAAAATGTTTTACAGTATTGAAGAGAAAATAACAATGATTAAATGGTATTACATGGAAAATAGTTATCGAAGAGTATCCGACATGTTTTCTATTTTTTTTTTCCTGACCCCCGAAATAATAATGTACTCGATGGAAGACCTCAAGAAAACAATGCCGATTTAGATGTTTTACTTCATGTAGAAGAAAATAAAGAAATTAGCACCAGGCTTCTTGGCAAAGTTGTAGGAAAGGATCACAGCACAGTACTACGCAAATTAAAGAAATATACATGTCATCCGTACAAATATCAAAGACATCAGGAATTAAGGGAAGGCGATGAGATCCGAAGAGCAGATTTTTGTTTTGAAGTTATGGAAATGGCGAATAACCATAGGGACTTCTTACATAGACAAGAGTATTTATAAGGACTTCTTACGCAATAGTTGTTTGGTGACGAATGCACCTTCACATTAAACAATGAACCAAACGTTCAAAACATCAGATACTGGAGCAAAGAAAATGAACACATCGGATTATTGGACCTTTTTTTTTGAATCACAATTTGGGAACAGAAACTTTTTTAGAACTATTACAAAATCAAGTGGGGCCGGCATTGGAAGAAGTTGCACCTGTCAATCAAGACATTTGGTTTCAAATGGATGGTTTTTTCCCGCACACAATTCACGAGAAGTAAAGGGAATATATTCAAAATGTTTTCAATGGACTCACTATAGGACCAAATTACACAATAAATTGGCCAGCTAGGTCTCTGATCTTTCGCCAAAGGCAGTTTTTAAGTGTGTTTTTCACCTTCCTATAAAATTGTTCAATTATGTAAAAATCTAATTATGTAGTTCAATGTAATTACTTGTATTTATTAAATGATTACAACCATTATTTTCTCTTCAATACTGTAAAACATGTTGAAATAACTAATAAAAAGTAAAACGTCAATTAAAAAGTTGACAAGACATTTTATTTATTACTGGTGGATTCATTAAGGTATGTAGCAGGTATGCAACGATTTTACAAAGAGTTTTTCTTAAATAACTTTTAATTGCCTTATCAGAAAAAGACAAAATTTAGTATGTGAGCTAACCTTATCAACGTCCTCAAAATAGTTTAATACAATTTTGTTGTTAAATCAATAGGGAAGCCAATATTTCAATGTATCAAAATTTACATGGGATTTCCTATGGCCAGTCTGGCGATACACCACCCGGTATGTGTGTATTGTATGTAAAATGTATTGTCTTTTGCTTTAGATGATAATGTTCATTTGGGTACAAACATGGTTACAACCTTACTTTAAGCTTAAATTTAATTTTTTTGTTTTTACATTTATTTATTTTTTAATTAAATTTTTCACATAAGGGAATCAATTATTTTTAGAAGCAAAAATTTAATTGTTTAATAGTACCATTTGTTTCCTGTTTGTTCCTGGTTTTGGTATGCTCGATTTGTAATATTATTCTGAACTATTTCGACTGATTTACGCAAATACTTAAAAGGTCTACAAGTCTGTATAACCCCGAGACTGGTTGGTTGATATATTCCTGTGTGCTCATTTTCGGTTGCCCAACTAATGACTGTCTTTTGTGATTCAATGCTTCACATTCGCACAGGATATGGTAGGCTGTTTCTTTCCCCTCGTTGCTCATTCTGTAATTTGGGCCCCATTGTATGAGCCTATCTTGTATAGGTGTCCTCTTAGGTTATCGTGCCCTGTTAGTAACCCTTCGTTCTTTTGGATGGGCCTCTTATGTAGCTTTTTCCATGTCTAATTCTAGTGAGGTTTCCCCAGTATTCCTCGTGTTTGTTTCGGATCCATTCTCTGGTTTGCCATCGTGCTGTGGTTTTGGTCACTTCAAAGCCAAAGTAAGGTGTGGTTGATCCCTGCCTCGCAAGCTCATCCGCTTTTTCGTTGCCTTCTATTCTCGAATGTCCTGGTACCCACAAGAGAGTTGTTACTCTTTTGCGTTCTCCCAGGACTTTCAGTTCTTTTAGGCATTCCCATGTCAGCTTGGACGTTACCTTGGGGTTTACTAATGCCTCCAGTGACGCTTGGCTGTCTTTTATTATGCAGATCCGCTTGTATTTATAAACCCTCCTGTTATTTTCTTTTGCACAGTGCGGTAAGGCATATGTTTCCGTTTGAAATACAGAACTGTGTGTTCCTAGTGGAATGGAGAATTGTGAATTCCTCATTTGACAGTACAAGCCCGCTCCAGTTACCTGTTCGGTTTAGAAACCATCCGTATACCAGATAACGTCACCAACCGTGCCGAAGATCTGGTTGCTGCCACTCTCTTCGATCTGGAATATTTACCTCGAAGTTTTTGTTTAATGAGTATTGGGGAATCATCTGGTCTGTTCTCTCGTCCAGGATGTTGCCGCCAACCTGACTTTTTATGTTGTTGTGTCCCAAACTAGCGCAGACACCAGTTAGTTTCTGTGGCAGTCAGAAGTAGCTTATTCTTGCCTCTTTCATCACTATGAGGTTAAGTGGTGGAAGGTCTAAGAGACACTCCATGGCTGCTGTTGGGGTTGTTTTAATTGTAACCTTGGCCAGTTCTGTAACAGCAGTTTTTTGTCGCATTTTTGTCCACCATACTTGTATGTAATGGTATGTTATCATAGGCCTTACTATGGGAGGATTGGTATAAAAGATAATGGGAGATTAGGCAAAAAAAGTTCAAGAGGCTGCGCTACCTACGGTAGTGAATCAAGACGACTCCCAGAAAAGAAGAAGAATACTTAAAAGGTGATCGACCATAGGTCCAAATCAGATAACGAAACATAATATTTTTCTGCAAAATATTTTGTAACATAGAAGCGGAAATCCGTTAGTCAAAAAAATCTAATATTAGTCGTTATCTTGATTCATATACGAAAATTAGGTAAAAACGGAAATTCCTTTCTTTCATTTATACGTAATTACTTTAGATATTTCTTACGCAGATAATTTTAACATTGTCTTTAATCTAATATTTGTTTTTAAAAACTTATACTAATGAAATAGTTATTGACACAGATTGATTATTACTAAAATCAAATATTGGTCCTATTGTACTGTCATTTAGGATTAAGTATACCATTGATTTTTTAATAAAATATTCTTTAATCAACATCCTAAGAAAACTTGAAATTATTAAATACTTAAAACGCCATATTATTAATAAAAAAGGTTTAAAGAAAATATCCGGTTTTGGAATCTGTATGAGGCCTTATCGATGGATTTTCAAAATATTTTTTTTAATATATAAATTTACTATTCGTTTAAAAATAAAATTACCTTATCATTGATGCTATATACTATATACTTATTGAAAAAAAAAGTTTTTTATAAAAAAAACCTTAGCATAATATTTAAATTTTGTACTCCTTGTGTAACATTATATAATTTTTGTAAAAAATGGTAATATTTTTTATTATTTTATTAGTTATTTATTGGTTTATTATTTGGTAATAAAATAAAAGTGAGGCTCCACTGTTTTTTGGCCATAAAAAATCGAAAAATTGATATATCAGGGAGTTTTTTTTTTTCATTTTATTCTACTTTTCATAGAATTTATGATAAAAATTGTTTAATGATCGATAGACAACCGATTTATAATTATTTTTGCCATTGAAAATTCAAAGATTCAAAATTTAGACTTTTGCTCGCAAATTTAAGGGTTATCCGATAATATTTTGCAACATTTACCTATTTTTTCCTTGTTATGTGTCAAAAGACGAACAATTAAAAAATGATTACTCAATTTTAGATTTTTATAAATTTTACAGTATTTAAAAAATTTAAAAATTTTAAATCTAATGACGAGTAGAACATTTAAAGAAAAAAAAACTAACCAGAACTAACCAAAACTATAACCAGATCTATTGTTTTTAGTGTAAATTTTTTAATTTCATTTTTTTTTTTTGAAAAAGAAAATTAAAAAATTGATATAAAAAAAATAATTAAAGTTATTATATTTTTAATGCGCAACAAGAAAAAACATAAAAATATTATGAACAATTAATCCATGACCTACAAATTTTTAGTCAAAAGCCATAAAATTTATTTTTTAACTTTTTAAATAAAAAAATCATCAAGAAATCATTGTTTATAAAGTTTCAAACAATTTTTTCATAAATCCGTTGACAAGTAGAACAAACAACAGGGGGCCCCATTTCTTATAAATACCATTATTTTTTTAAACGGTCCAGGGGCAACTATATTTTTATTTAGTCTTTAAAAGTATTAATGATGTGTTGATTACTTTTAATATCTAGGAAAAATCCATCCAAAAACATTTGCATTTTTTGCCCCGCTTTCAATATACCATTCAATGATAATACAGTAAACTCACTTATCCGGCACTTAATTAACCAAAATCCAATAATCCGGCACCATCCTCTCGCCCCCCCCTCGTCCCTTCCTACACAAAACCTCAATTAAAGATTATTTTTAAACTATGTAATTGTTATAATTATTTAAAAATTAAAAAAAAGGGTTAGTGTGGGGCTGCTACCCTTCACCGTTTACGTTTTGGGGTCCTTTAAAGACAATTACACAAATTTTCAAAGTTTTTCAAAATATCCCCAAAAATTTTTTCACCAGCTTTGGGGACAATAGGAAGAATAAGTTTTTTAAAATTTTTGGGGGAAAGACACAAAGTATTTTTACTTACAAAAACATAGATACAGTAAAATTGTGTTTACGGACACCCTTTTATATCAGCCACTTTCAAGCTAACAAAAATCTACTTTATGGAATTCCGTATATAAATACCCTTAGATAATGGACACCCTTTTAAAAAAGCCACGGCCAGACAAACCAAATTTTTTAATCTATTTCAGGTAAATCAACGTTTTTATTTGGCCCGGAATTTGTTTGGGCAAATTTTGTTTTTATTTTTTAGTTGTATTTTAAATTTTAAAGGTGAAAATACCAAAATAATATTTATGGAATGAAGAGACTTTATTTTAGACTTAAAAAACTCTTCATTCCCTAAATTTTGGGCCCCCGCCAAACCAAGTTTCAATAATATTTATCCCCCGGTTCAAATAGATTATGGGGGGGTTTTTTTTTATTAATTTTTTAGTTGTGTTTTTAATCGATAAGAATAAAGTTATCGTGTTCGGAATTAAAAAAATGTTTAAAACAAAAAGGTTTTTTAAAAGGAAAAAAATTTATCTTACCGGGAAAGTAAAAGTAGCGGGTTCCGGAAAACTGGCTGAAAAGTTTGGGGTTGAAAAATAAAAAATGATTTCATCCTTTTATATCCCCCCCCCTCTTCCTTCGCAGACAAAGTTCAATGGCATATATTTGGGGGGAAAAAACAGTGGCTTTTTTCCCCCCGGGAAGCTTAATTTTTTGAACCTTATCCCATGTTTTCCCTTTGCCCCGGCTCCATTGTCAGTCTTGGATCCATCGGTATACCAAACCAATTTCCGAGACTGACCGGGAGATCGTCACTACCGCCCCAGGTAAGCGGGGTTTTGTATGGTCTGTGTGTATTTATCCGTTTTGGCATTGTATCACCCCCCCATCTCAAATATTGGGTTTGGGGGTATCCTGTTATTCGGGTTTTCCCCCAGGGCGGGCCCCCCAGAGCACCATTTTTTGGGGGTTTCATTTCAGCCTGTATCCCCCCCAAACCTCGCCTCCGCCTTAATAATTATACCAAGGGGGGGAGGCTTAGTGGGGGGTTTTCCCTGGCTGCAGTTTTTTAAAGCCCCCCGTTATACAGAGAATTTGTCGCTGGAGTTTGGATAACCCAGCTCTGCTTTTTTCTGTTCTTTTTTTTTGGCCCCCCGGGGTATTGAACCGTAGGTTATCATGGGTCTTACCACAGCAGTGTACAACCAGTGAAATTTGCGTGGCTGAAATCCCCAATTTTTCCCCCACAGCTCTTTTGGTAGCCATTAGGGGGCCCTTTTGGGGCCCCTTTTTTAAACACATTTTTGCATATGTGGATTCCAGGTTAGCTTAGAACCCAGAGTTAACCCCGGGATTTTTCCCCTGAACATAGCCGAGTGTGGTCCCGGGGAAAAAGTGAGGGGTTTTTAAAAACATACAGCTTCCTTCGTCTAGTAAAGGGGGAATTAGGGAATTTTTCCGGGGTTAACAGTAAGGTTTTCCTTTTTGCACCACCCCTTCCACAATTCTCAGTCCCTTTTTTTCAAAGCCCCATTTTTTTTGTTATGTTTTTCCCCCCGACAAGTTTGTGGATGTCATCCGCATACCCCTGGGTATAGAAGCCATTATTTTTTTAGTTCCACCAGGATTTTTGTCAACAACCATATCCCACAGTAGGGGGGGTAGAACCCCCCCCCGTGGGCACCCTTTTTTACCACTGACCCCTTTTCCCTTGTTTCGCTGAATAACTTTTTTTTTCGCTCGTCTGCCAAGTAACATGTTGTTTTTCCACCTACAAATGGTGTCGTCAACATTATACGGGGGAAGACCCCGGGGCCCCAAAGGGGAAAGGGAAAGGGTTTGATAAAAAATTTCCCCAATGTCAAGAAATGCAGAAAAATGCGATTTCCTTGTTGTTCAGTGCGAGTTCTAATCTGGTCACCAGTTGATGATGAGCAGATTTTAGATTTTTCTGACTGATAGGAATGTTGGTTTTTGTGGAGGGGGGCCCCCGGGGCTAATTTAGAAAAAAGTAAACCCCGAAGTCGGGAGGATTGGGAGTAGATCAAGTCTTCTACAATTGATTCTGCAAAGCAAAAAGTAAAAATGTTTTAATATCTGCATCAAATTAAACAAAAGCACTTGAGGCAGCGCAATTTATAAGTTTAAAATTTTGTAGCCTCGAATGGTTGAACAACTGTTGCCTGGCAATACTGGCCACCTTTCTATAGAGGCAAAAATTTTTTTAAAATTTTTTTGGGGGGGTTATAGACAAGTTTTACTGTAGATAGATAAATAAAAGGCCCCCTTTTTTATTGGAAAAGGGGACACTATTTTACACTTTTTTTTTCCTAAGTGCTCTTATGAAAGGTGTATTTTAAGACTGGGGGTAAAAAAAAAGTAAAACAGTATACATATTTCTAATAAAAACAGGCCTATAGATAAATAGAATGTACTACCACAAAAAATACATTGGGATACAGTTTCTGTTTGACCCCCACCAGTGAAGTCACCCGATAAAAAAATACATAGTTTTTTCCGGGGGCATGGAGGAGCGTATCAACTGTTTTTTAACCTCGGGGATCAAGGAAGTCTCAGCCAAAAGATTAAGTTTCTTTTGGGGGTAAGCGCTGGATGAATAAAACCCTTTTCCCCCCTTTCCCCCCTGTTTTTGGGGCCCACGAGGGGTTTTTAATGACGGAAGATGGTTGCGCCCCCAGCAGGGGAAAGAAGTATTTACAGAAAGGGGAACGTTTAAAAACCCCCAACAGTTCTTTTGGGGGGGGCCGCCATTTTTGTCCCTTTCGATTAAAGAGACAGCAAAAAATTTTAAAAAAAAAAAAATTTTTTGGGAAATTTTTTTGGGGTTTGAGCTCAATCCAGTTTTTCCCACACAAAGCCCCGGAACGCCTGTCTGGAAAGGAGTGAGCTGGCAAATACCGTTTTGGGGGCCAAAAAAAACATAAAGGATAAAGAATGCAAAAAAAAAATTTTGGGTTTTGGGGGTCCATTAGCGGCCATACAAACGTTCTTTTTCCCCGGTTTATCCGTACCTTAAAAAAACGTGGAAAATCATTTTTTTTGGGGGGACCATCGCGCCGCGCAAAATTGAA
>JAHBCN010009436.1:0-35084 GCA_019359885.1 Listronotus oregonensis
CTCAAAAATGTATTTTTTAAATTTTTGGGGGAAACATATGTCCCCCAAAGAATGGTTGACCAGCACATTGGGGGGAATATTAAAATTTTCCAAGATAGAGTGCCGAGTTTTGTGGCACCAGGTAGTCGCGACTTAATCATAACTAATAGATTTTTTCGGGATTACAATACTTCTTTCCTACGAAAGAAGTAAAAATAATAATAAGTTTTTATCAATAGCAGTCAAAATAAATTGGTAAAAAATAGCAATAATATTTTGTGTCTGTAAACATTACAGAAAAATATTACCCAATAATCCGGATAAGAACATTAAGAACTGTCACCACATTTTTACGGACACGTGTCTGGGCATCTTACACCTACGGCTCTACTAATTCGTTTGTTTATCCGTTAAGGTAGCCCAAATTGACCATTAAGTTTTATTATAAGACGGCTATACGGTGCTTAAAAACGATCGGTCGCGTAGATAATTACCTAACTTTAACTAATCTTAAAAAGGAACGTTAAAAAATAACAGCCAGATTAGAACATAAAACTGTCAGTAAGAAATAAAAATTATAAAAATGCCCTTAAGGTTTAAAAACAGCTTACTGGAAATATTTAATTTAACATACATAAGTTAAAAAATCTCTTTAAAGATATGGTTTTTTTTAATTATGGTTTTTACCCCCTTTTAAAATTAATTTTTTTAAAATAAAATTTAAAAAAATCCATAGAATTTTATTCATAAACTATTATATAAGGCACAAAAATTTTAAAAAAAAAAAACTTTTTGCTTACATTTCCCATTATATGTATTTAAAATTATTCGATAAATTTTTTGAAGCATTTATACTGTTATTTGACAGAGAGAGTTGTTATTGCAAATAAAATTAAATAACACTAAAAATGTTTCTTAAAGGCGACCTACCTAAATGCAGAATATTTGGGTTATTTCACACAAAAATGTAAAAAGATTGTAATTTGTGTGGTATCACAATTTTTGACATGCAGCATATTTTCGACTGCAGCTAATTTTGGCAGTCTTTACTTTGCACAAGTATTGTATTTTTAATAGTCGTCATTTTTTGCTTTTTAATGGAACGGGATCTAAATTGGAGATGACCTTTACCCATCTACCATCCAGGTAAAAACTATTTTTTATTAATTTTAACACGTAAACAAAAATATCCCAAGGGGTTTCCCCAAAAAATTATGATAAAAAGGTAAAATTTAAATTTTTAAAAAAAATTAAAAAATTTTATACTTTTTTTAATTTTTAAATTTTTTGGGGTTTCAAATACTAATATACCACTTAAGTTTTTTCTTTAATTTCATAAAACGAAATTTTAATATCTTCTTTATTTCTTAATTTTAAAAATTCCTTTGAACATTATTTATGAAATTGCAGAAAAAATAGATTCAGTGGTATATTAGTACTACCATGTTAAATAAAAACATAAGAATTGATATTATACAGAAAGTATTAACAGTTATTCAATTTTTTTTTTTTAATTATAGCCTTAACCAGATTTTTTTAGGCAACCCATCGCGATATTTTTATTTAAATATTATATTCGATGAAAAATAGTTTTCTTCCGGTTGGCAGATGAATTTTTTTACGTGTCACTTTAAGTTCAAACATTGTTCTAAAGCAGATTTTTAGTTGTTTTGTTAATAGCGATTAGCAAGCTTTCTTTTTTTGTCATTTAACTCCGTACTAACCTATAGCCCAATAATAATAATCAGTTCCCAAATTTTAAAGACTCTAGAAAAACACGCGAAAGATTTCCTCATAAGAAATCAGCAGCAGAACTTTTTTCAATTGCTCATATAACTGGAACAAGTGCGGATTTCCTTGGGAGTCCCAGTTTGGGGCCCCTTTTGGTTTTCCCCCGGCAAATTCTGGTATGATACGGTCCTTAACAAATTTTTTTTCTAGGTTTTTTATCAGTTTTTTTTTGGCTCTTCAGTTTCCTTTGTAATCGACGTATATTAGTTTTTGAAGATGGCTTCTTTTCTATAGCTTTTATATATATATATATATATATATATATATATATATATATATATATATATATATATATATATATATATATATATATATATATATATATATATATATATATATATATATATATATATATATATATATATATATATAATATATATATATTTAAATTTTTGGGGAGTTTTTTCCCCCTTTTTTGGGCCAAAAATTTTTTCCAACTTTTTTTTTTGGACCTTTAAAAAAAAAAAAATTTTATTTTTTTTTTTTTAATTAAAATTAATATCAAAAAAAAAGGGGGGACAGAAAGTTTGGGGGGGGCAGAAGGCGTGCAAAAATCCCCCAACTCATTTCCCCGGGGAGTGGGGTTAAAAATCGGCCACTGCTTTTTTTCCCCCGGGCCCCGGGGCCTTCCCCCTTTTTAATTTTTGGAAAAATCTGTTCAATTTTTCTACCACTCAAAGATAAAAAAATTTTTTCTAAACAATAAAATTTAAAAAAAGGGGACATAGGGGCCAAAAAAACACTAAAATTTAAAAAACTATTAAAAAATAATTTTTTCTAAATTTGAATTTAAAAATTAAAATTTTTAAAAAAAAAAATTTTTTTCAAAATAAAATGGGGGAATTGGGGTTTTAAGATTAAAAATTTTTAAAATTTTTAATTTAAAAAATTTAAAAAAAAATATAAAAAATAAAAAGGAAATGGCGAAGAATCTTTTAAAATTTTTTATACTGATGAAAAGAATAAATTTTTAAATAAAAGTCTAAAAAAAATATATAAAATAAAAAAATTTTAAATTTCCCCCCCCAAATTTTTCAATTAAAAAAAATTTAAAAGCCAGTTTAAAAAAAAAAGAAAAATAAAAAACAAAAAAAAAAAGGGGCCCCAAAAAAATTCACAACAATTTTAAAAGTTCAAATGGAGAGACCTAAATTCTAATTAAAAAAAAAATTTTTATTAAAGATTGTTGGGGGGTTAATTCTAATGTTGCCTGTTTTTTCGTTCCCCAAGGATGGAATTAAAACTACACCGAAAAGGATGGTTCCAAAGCAAAAAAACACATTAACCAGCTGATGGTCACTTTTTCCCCCGGGGCCCAAAAACTTCCACCAACGTTGGCCCCCCCCAAACCAAAAAAACTTAAAAAAAACCCTCAATGGCCCAGCAGAACAATGGCCCGTCCAAGACCCCTAAAAAATTTAATAATTAAAACCCAATAAAACAAGATAATTAAGCGACTTTAAAATCCCAAAAAAAATTCCCCTAAAACCCCAAAATTTTAAAATCTGGTGTTGGGTTTTTCCCCTTTTAGTAAACAAAAAAAAAAAATTTTAAAAATAAGCAACGTTAATTAATCATAAAAAAACAATCCCATTGAAAGAAAAAAAAAAAAAATTGTTTCAAAAAAAAGGGGAAAAAAAAGTTCCCTTTTAAAGGGAAAAAAAAAAAAAAGAACATATTCCCTAGCTCCAAAAAAGAAATTCCAATCTTTTAACTGGTTTTAAAAAAAAGGGGGGTAAAACCCATGATTTTTTTTAATCGGGGGAAAACCCAAAAAACTTTTTTATTGATCTTTTTTTTTTACTTGGCAAAACAAATAATAAGTGGGTTTTTAAAATTGATAATTTAAAATTTTTAAAATTTTTAATATTTTAAAATTTGGGGGCCTTTTTTTTTGTCTAAAAAAAAACCTTTTGGAATTTAAAAATACCACAAAAAAAAAAAAATTAAAAAATATCATTGATAAATGATAATTAAAAAGGAAAAAAAAATAAATAACAATTTTTTTTTTTAAAACAAAGCCTGGCCCACAAATTGACAATTTAAATAATAAATAGGTCTCGAAAGCCCCGATATTTAAAAACCCTAAAAAAAATTCCCCAAAAAAAAATTATGACAAGAAAACTTAAAATTAAACTTTATTCCAAAAAAAGAAGGAATTTAACCCCCCAAAAAAATTAATTAATACTAAAGAAAAAATTTTGATTTATACACCAGCGCCATCTAACGGCTTTTTGAAAAAACTTTAACGCTAATTAGCGTCCCCTTTTTAGTTAATCAAAAAAAAAAAATAAAAAAAATAATTAAAAAAAACATTTTCCAAAAATTTTAGCCACAAAAACCCCCCCTTAATTTAAAAGGGGAATTAGGGAATTAATAATTAAATTCCCTAAAATTTCCCCGACCTGTCAACCATGATAATAAATAAAAAAATTAATAAAAACCCCCCAACCCCACCAGCGCGACTTAAGAAAACCCAAAAAATCTAAAACCCCTTTTATACGGAATAATACTCAGTTAAAAAAATTTTCAAAAAAAACTTCCCAAAAAGATTTAAAAATTGGGTTTTTTCCACCCACGGATCCCTGTGGGGAACTGAAATCCGAATGCAGTTTTTTTTCCCGAAACAGCCAAAATGAACCCAAAAAATCAAAAAATTCACAAAACCAAAGGGGGAACTTAAATCGGAAAAAGATTTTTGGGAAATTTTTGGGGGCCAAACCAAACATTTTTTGGAATCCTTGGCATTGAAAATTTCCCCCCAGTTCTCGCCTTGAAAAAAAAAGGAAAGGGTTTTAAAAGTTTGGCCCGGGCCCTTTCCCCCTTTTTAAAAGAAGGGGGGGAAATTTGCACAATCGGAATTTTTCCCGCCTCAAACCCCGGAACGTCGTTAAAAAGGGTTTCCCCCGGCTGCCCAAATAAAATTTTTAATTTTTTTTAGTAAAAGCAAGTAAAGAATAAGGGTAGAATACCAAATACGATAGAAAAAAAGAAGAACCCCCGGAAAATTACAATAAAATTTTGGGGTTTTAAAAAAAAATAAACTGCAAAAAAAAAAAAAAACCGACCTGCATTAACAAAAAATAAATTATTAAAAATAAAGTAGAAATAAAAACTAACCGTGACAACCCCCCTCCTTGGAAGGGAAAAATTCCCCGGAAGAATTTTTGACGATCATGGGGATCCCCCGGAACCCCCAAAAAAGGCCCAACTAAAACTAAGAACAAAAAAGAAAAAAATCATTAAACTGACAGAAAAATTTGGGAAAATTTTAGGGCGGGGGTAACTCCCAGGGGGAAAAAGGGGGAACCCAGAAAAATTAAGAATCCAAAAAATTTAAAAACCCCAAAATTTAAAACAAGATAAAGAAAATATTCAAAAGAAAAAAGGGAAATCAAAAAAGGGAAGATGAGTAAGGCCCAAAAAAAAATCAACAAATCGAAGCTCGGGGGAAAACAAATTAAAAAAAAACCAAAGGGGAAGCGCCTTGAAGGCAGTAAGTTTCTAATTTAAAAAAGGGGGAAAAAGTATTAAAAAAAAAAACCCAAATTTTAAAAAAAAAAAAAATTAAAAACCCAAAAAAAAAAAATTTTCAGACATCATTTCAGTGACGAACACTCACGGAGTCCCCGGGGGGGAGGGGCAGCCAAAAGGGGAAACGAGGTTTTGGAAAAACTATGCCAAATATTAAAAAAAAGGGCCCAAAAAAAATTTGGGTTTAAAGGGTTTCTTTAAAAAAATTTTGGGGTTGGGGGGCCCCGTTCCTTAACCTCACCCCAAACCCCAAAAAAAAACCACCCCCCCCACCCAAAAATTGAAAAAACCCACAGAAAAAAATTTGGGGGGAACAAAAAAAAAGGTAAGAAAAGAAAAGGAAAAAAGGAACCCAAGGTTTTTCCCCCCGCAGGGGGGGAACTATGCGTTCCCAAAAAAATACCGGAAAAAATTTTTAAAAAAAATACTAAACTTTTAAAAGGGGGTTCTAATGGGGGACTAACATTGTCGAGCAAAAGGGCCAAAACCCTGACCCGAACGAGGGGGCCCAGTTTTGTAGGGCCTAAAAAGGGTCACTACACCAAACCACCCCCCCACGCCTGGTTCCCTTTCCCCCGCTTTTCCCGAGTGGGCCCCCGGGGGGGGGGCTGGCACCGCTGGGGCACCGCTGTGGAAAAAACACCAAAACCTTCAATAAAAAGGACAAAAAAGGTAACCATATCAGAAAATACGTCAAAACCAAAAAACCAAAAGAAAAGCAATGATAGCGAACAGAAGGTTCACGTAAAAAAAAATTAAAAAATTTAAAAAAGGGAATAGAAATAAAGAAAAAAGAAGAATTAAAAAAAAAAAAAAAAAAATCGAGGTAGTGTGGGAAGGGTTAAACTATCCCAGCGTTTGTCGGTTTTTTACTGACACTAGGTCCCAGTGCAGGATTATTCAACTAACCAGCAATGTCAAACTCCCATCATGTTTCGCCAAGGGGGGTCCTGAACATTTTGCCCATCTCCCCAGGGCATAAAAAAAAAAAAATTAAACCAAACAAAAAAAATACCCCAATAAAGATAAAACCCCAAAACCCCAAAAAAGTTAAAAAAAAAGATTTAATTAAAATTATAAAAATCAAATATAAAAAAGTATTTTAAAAATAAAAAAAAGGCTTATTCGGCGAAAAAACCCCCGCATTGCTGTTTGATGGATTATCGGTTTCAGTTTTTTAATCCCAGATACCCTTCCCCTGCCTTTTTTTTGATTTGTAACTAGGAAGGGTTTTCCGGTTTTTCGCTTAACTTTTACGGTCCTACAAAGGGGGGACCAAATTTTTTGGCACTATAAAATTTTTTCCCAAAATTGGGGATTTTTTTTTTTCCCCAAAAAACCTTTTGACCAGGAACGGTTGTTTTGATCTTAAAGAGAATTTTTTGGGTTTTTTGCAGAAAAAAAACCCCAACCCTGTTGAACCTCTTATAAAGTTTGGAAACGCATTTTTTTTTTTCTTGAAAACCGGGATCAAAATTAAAATTTGGGATCTTTCCCCAACAAAGTCCTGCCCAAAAAGTTTATGTTCTCTGCCAAAATTGAGAAAATGGGAAAACCGGTATTTTTTTTTGGGAGGTTACGCATGGCACAGCCGATGGCGGCTTTTCCCCCCAAGTGCGGTGATTTTCATTTTTAATGGAAGGGGGTTAGTTTCACAACTTTTTTTAATTCAGTCGGATTAGCTGGGGATTGGAAGCTGTATAGAATATTTTGGTCTTATAACTTTGGGGAGAGCTCTTGAAACTTTTTGGGGTTTCCACCTTTCGAATTAAAAAATTAATTCCATATAAAAAAAAAACACCTTCTTAAATTTTGGAAAGTTTTTTTAGTAGCTGAGCGAGGGGGAAACAAAGCAGAATTTTGGAAAAAGGTATTAACCACCAGAACGTAACAATTCCGGTTTTTGAACGAGGGGAACCAATATAGTCAAGGCTAATACACTGCCAAGGTTGGTTTATGGTTGGCCGTTCCCCCATTAGAAAGGGGGTTTTGTTCAACTTTATTTTGGGCACAGATTTTAAAAATTTTAAAATATCTAGTTATGTCATACCTCATTTTTGGCCAATAGTAACGCTGACACGCCTTCCAATATTTTTAAAAAACGCCGACATGTCCTGCAGGGAATGTCGTGACATTTTGTTAGTTTTTTGCCTTTTGCCTTGGGGGGCAAAAATTTTTCCCGGAACGGGGTGGAGCCCAAAGTTCGGGGTAGGGGTTTTTTAACATATTTATACAACAGGTTTTTTTCCACACGCCAAGAAGGGAATTTATCTGGACGTTGTTCAAGTCTAGAAAACATGCTGATTTTCCCCCTTTATTCAGTAAAAAGTGAGCCATCTTTGGGGGGGGGGGAAAAGATGTTTCCCGGAAACGGGAAAAGAACGACAAGAAAGTCGGCCACGGTGTTATCTTTTCCGGGACGGTGAAAAAGTGAAATCATGGGTTGGGGAAAACGGGCGCCCATCGCGCTAAACGACCTTTGGGTCTTTTAACCTATTAACCACAATAAAGAATGGTGGTCCGTTATCACAGAAAAAATGAAAACCCCTTTCCCAAAAAAATGTCGCATTTTTTTTACCTCCAGATCCCTCAAGCATTCTTTTCAGCCCGGGGAGCTTCATTTCCTGCTTCGTAAGTGAACTTGCAAATAACCTTTTTCGTCATCGAAGTTTGTGTAAGCCCCCAAAACCAAAATGCATCCCCTCTGCCCCAAACCAAAAAAGGCGATTAAAATCCGGGGGGCGTTGGGGGGCCCCGACAAAACCCCCTTAATCGACCTTTTAAAGGGATTGTCCCTCAGAGGACCAAAACCCTTTGACATTTTTCTTTTTTAAGATTCGTCAAAAAAGCTAAAATGGACGAAAAATTAGGAACAAAAAATCGATCCAAGATGCTGTACCTATAAACCCCGGGAATTTCTTGCACGTTGGGGGGTGGAATTTTTACAATGGCTTTAATTTTTCTGCGTTAGACGTAGACCTTGTCGATCGAAAATAGCCCAAATATTTTAATTCTGGTCTAAAAAACCCACTTTTCAAAAGAAAACTATAAGTCCCGCCTGGGGGTAATTTTCCTCAAAGACTAGACCCAAAAGACGCAGATGTTCATAAAAATCCTGAGAAATAAGTACGATATCATCAAGATAGACCATCACATAGGTTCAAGATCAGCTCCAAAAAGGGGGATCTACGATGTTGCCAAAAAAACGGGGGAAATTTGGGGAAAAAACCAAAAAAGGCATCCCCGAAATTAAACCAGCCCTCGTCCGGGAACAGTAAATGCGGTATATTCACGAGATGACTCACTTATAGGGACAGCCCCAAAAGGAGATTTTATATCTATAGAATTTTTGGGGAATTTTTGCATCTCTAAGGCGATCAAAAAAGCCGAAATGTAAGGAATTGGGTGGGGATCCTTTTTTAGTTACAGAATTCAGCAAACGATAATCGCAGCAAAATCTGTAGGAACCCCCCCTTTTTTAAAGAACCAGACAGACTGGACTGGGGCCAATCACTCTTGGGGTTTTAATAACACCTAACTCCAACATATTTTTCAACCCCCATCAATGATCTTTTGCTTAAAAGGAGATACGGGATAGTATCTTTGCTTGATATTTTGTACCAGGTTCTACTTTTTTCACGTTTTCCCCAATACCTTCAAAAACCCGGGGCCCAAACCCATCAAAAAGTTTTTCTTGCACTAGATTGTCCGGGGGCTTCTCGCTGTTCTTTACTAAGTGTGCTTCCGTCTTGAATAAAAAAAAGGGAGTTTGATCCGAGTTTTCAAAAAAACCAAATATCCGTTTAAATCTGGGACTTTTTCCCCTGTTTTTCCCCGAAATCAATGCCTAAAATGAGTTTATGAGAAAGTTCCGGAAGAACCAAACTTTAATCAAACGAGTTTTTTCCCTTAGACAGAAAGGAACTTGCAAATAACCTATCTAGAACAGCTCTGTCCATTTGCTACTGTACATGTTGTTTTGGTCCCCTAAAAAAACCTAAACGCTGCAATAACTCTATCCGGGTAGACCAACAATGGTTCAGGGCTCCTGAATCTAATAAACCTAGAAGGGGGTAAAAAGTTACCTAAAAAAGGGGCGTTGATCACCGTGCGCATGACCTATAATAAAATCTAACAGCTTTTTTTCCGGGAAAAATTGGGGGTTTTTTTGTCGACAAAAGAGTATTAGGAGATGTCTCACGACTATCTATTGACTCCCCGATGCGCGTTTCCCAACGCGTGCATTTAGGAAAATTTTTAACGGAAAAGTTCGGGTTCCACAATGAAAAAAAATAGTTTTTAGGGCTGGTACAATCACGGTTATAATGACCTGTTTTTTTAAATTTCCCCAAAGGTAACTTGTGGTTGGCTTCTCCCCGGGGGGGGTGGTATTTTTATTCCCGTATTTCCAGATGATGTACTTTCTGGAAGTCCTGCAGACCCCGGAAAAAAAAGAAAAAACCGGGCCCTAAAAACCCTTTCGTTTCCCCAGAGGGGGGGACATAATTGCCCCGCGGGGGACTTCTTGGCCTCAAGTTTTAAGCATTCTTTCCCAACCTCAATAGAATTAACCACGGGTAACTGCGTATTGAAAAAGGGCTAAGCCCCTTAAACGATACCCAAAAAAGACTTGGTTTACAACGATCCATAGCGAGACAAAAAAACGTGCATATTTTGACAAGTAGCCCAAATTTTACTTTCAGAAGGGTCTTGATTTGCTCTAAAATTTCCAAAAAAACTAAACACGATAATCTGGTGGCCTGGACAAAGAAGGGGGACCTTGCCAGTCCGAAAATCGGGGGACGGTTTGAACGATACCAGTTCAGCGCCTTTCCGGCAAATAGATTATAGCTGAACATACAGTTCGCGTTTCTGATACATTGCGAGTTTTTCCCAATTCTGTAACTCGTTCCGTGCACCGACATGCTCTTTGGGCCCCAAGAAAAATTTTAAATTCCACTTTTTCCCCTTCAAAAATTTAACCTTTTTAAAACCGGACTGTGGGGAGTAGAAACAGATGCTCTGTTATAATGTCTACTTGTTAATGAAGAAGCGTCAGAATCTAAGGGGCCCCTGGGGCGCCTGCATCTAACAATTTTGGTTAAGTTCGGATCTTGTCTGGGGAAAATTTTCCAATTGGTCCAGGGGGTGAGAATTTCCACTATTAAAATTTGCCCGCGCATCCGCCTTTTCAGGTGTTAATCCAGTTAAAAAGGTACGATCAACCCTATTTAACAGGTGTACCCCCGGGGCGATTGCGACCTGTCAAATTTATTTTTTTGGACTAGCGCCAGAAACAGATTTTAGTGAAGATACCCCGGCTTTTTAAGGGGTCTTGAACATACCTCACCTCGTCATCAAAAATTAGGGTTTATGGAAAAGGTAACCCAGGGTTTTTTTTCTTTTTTAAAATTTAAATTTGGGGGCAGTGAAGCCCCAGGCTATCCACGGTTTGGGAATCCCCCGCAGGTATTCCAGAATTTTAAGTTCATACAAAATCCTTCCTTTCCCCAAAGGAATTAATTTATCGTATAATCCATTTTTTTTTTTTTGGAGGTAACTTAATACAAAAAAAAAAAAAAAAATAGGGAAAATAAAAGTCAAATATTCAAATAAAAACTTTAAAAAATTTTAGTAAATAAAAGGGGGGGCAGAGCCCCAAATTTCAAAAATTTAAACAAAAAAATTTAAAAAAAATAAAAAAAACAATTAAAAAAAAAAAAAACAAATTAAATTGCAAGGTAAAAAATCTAAATAAAAGCGGAGAACAAAATCAATAAAGTAATATCAAAGGAAAACGCAAAAGAAATAATCAAAGATAAATACAGTAAAAAAAATTGATCAAAACAATATAAATTTCACGAAATAATCATAAATAAGTAAGGTATAACTGCAATGATATAAAAAAATATAATAAAAAATTTAAATAAGGTTGGGGAAAAATTTTACCATCCCCAAAAAAATATTTTAACCTAATGTTTGTTTTTTAAACTCCTTTTTTTTTTTTGGCCCCCGTTGGGCGTTTGTCACGGGTTGCTTTAGCCCAAGTGTTTTAGCCCCAAAAAAAAATTTTCCAACTTTTTTGGGCAGCCTTTTTAAAAAAAATTATTATTATTATTATTATTATTATTATTTTTTTTTATTAAAATTTTAAATCAAATAAAAAGCAAAGGCACAGTGTTGAAGGTTTTTTGGAGAGAGCGTGAAAAAACCCCCAACTCATTTGCCGGAGAGTGGGGGGGGTTAAAGGGCCCCTGGGGGTGCCAGGCCTAGCAAAACCTTCCAAGATTTAATTGGGAACTTTTTGTTCAACTTTACTACCACTCAAAGATAAAAAAATTTTTTCTAAAAAAATATTAACATTGGGAAAAAGGGGGACACTAGGCGGCCAAATAAAACACTATATTTAAAACAATTTTGTTAATATAATTTATTCTAAATTTGTAATTTAAAATTTAAAAATTTACAAAAAAAAAATTTTCAAAATAAAATGGTGAATGCTGGGTTATAAGATTACAAAATTTAAATTTATAATTTAAAAGTTTATAAAAAATATATATAAATAATAAAAAAAGGGGCGAATCGCTTAAATAACTGTTAAAATTTTCGATACTGATGAAAAAAATAAATTTTAAATAAAAAGTCTACAAAAAAAAAAAATATAAAAAATTTTTTGATTACCGCCTATAATTATCTAATTAACAAAAATTTAATAAGATTTCCCCAAAAAAGAAAAATAATACAAAAAAAAAAAAAAAGGGGCCGCAAAAAAATTCACAACAATGTGGTAAAAGTTCAAATGGTAGAGAAACCAAATTTTTAAAAAAATTTTATTAAAAATTGTTAGGGGGTTTAAATTTCCCCAAAGTTGCCTGTTTTGTCGATTCCAAGTGATGGCGGGTGTGCCAGCCGCTACACCGTGAAGAGGGGGTGGTGTCCAAAACAACAAACCACATTAACCAGCTAGATGGTCACTCTTTCGGGGCCCGTTAAAAAAAAAATTCCACCCAATGATGGCCCCCCCAAAACCAAAAAAGAAAACCGTTTAAAAAACAACCCCAAGGCCCAGCAGAACAATGGCCCGCCCAAAAGGCTAAAAAAATTAATACTAAAAAAACCCCCTAAAAAGAAGATAATTCGATTTTAAAAAAACCCAAAAAAATTCCCTCAAATCCCAAAATTTTTAAAACTGGGGTTTTATTCGAGACCTTTTAAAAAAAAAAATAATTACTTATTAAGTAAGCAACAAATTAATCATAAAAAAAACAATCCCATTAAGTAAAGACAAATAAAAAAAAAATTGTTTCAGTAAACTAGTTTAAAAAAAAAAAATTAGGGCCCTTTTTTCCTTGGCACAAAAAAAAGAACATTTTCCCCCAGCTCCCAAAAATTAATTAACAATCACTTAACTGGGGAAAAAAAAGGGAAAATTTCCATACGATTGTATTTAATTGTAGGTAAAAGCCCAAAAAAAAATTTATTTTTCTTTATTTTTACTTGGCAAAACAAATAATAAGTAGGTTTTGACTGATAATTTAAAATAGTTCAATGACGATATTTTACTTGTTTCCTTTTTTGTCTAAAAAAACCCCCTTTTTGTAGGTTAGAAGATACCACAAAAAAAAAAAAACTTAAATATCATTGATAAATGATAATTAAATAAAATTAAAAAAAAAAAAAATTTTTTTTAAATTTTTCAAAAGCCTCCGGCCCACTAAATTGACAATTTAAATAATAAATAGGTCTCGAACAGTCACCCAGTACTTTTTCCCCCAATAAAAGTCTCCAAAAAAAAAATTATGACAAAAAACTTAGTAATTAAACTTTTTTTCCAAAAAAAAGGGAATTTCCCAGAAAATTAATTAAAAATAAAAGAAACAAATGATCTATACACCAGCGCCATCCCCAAAGGCGATTTATTTAAAAAATTTTAAAGCTAATTACGTGTTTAAAAATAACTGCCAAGAAAAAAAAAAAAAAAGAATAAAAATTAATAAAGCTGCGATTTTAATAAATTGGCCACAACAAAAAACCCCTTTTAAATTGGGTAATTAGGGTAATTAATAATTTTAATTCCACTGAAATTCAAACCCCTTCCCCAAGCATGACGTAATAAATAAAAAAAAAAATTTAAGAAAATCCCCAAACCAACCGCGACTTAAAAAAAACCCCCCCAAAAATCTATTAATGTACCGTTTTATACGGAATAATACTCGTTAGAAAAAAACTAGAAGAACTTACCCAAGATTTAAAAAGGGATTTTCCACCAACACGTGATCCCCCTGGCGTTGAACTGCAAATCCTGCAATGTAGATTTTTTCCCCAAAAAGCCAAAAAAAGGAACCAAATCAACAAAATTCACACAAAACCAAAGGTAACCCCCAAACGGGTTTTTGGAAATTTTGGGCACAAATCCAAAAAAAGGTTTTTAAAACCGTTAGCTGCAAATTCTCCTAGTTCTCGCCTTGAAGAATAACGTGAAAGTGGTAAAAAAAAGGCCCCTTTGGGCCCTTTGGGGCCCTTTTCAAAAAGCACCAGTGTGCGCACGCACAATCCCCGGAATTTTTTTTGTTTTTAATCGGAACGTCGTTACGCATTTTGAGTTGCCTACCCACGCTGCCCAAATAACAATGTTAATTTTTTTAGTAAAATAATCTACGGGGGTAAAAAAAACGTAAAGCATAAGGTAGAATACCAAATACGATAGAAAAAAAGTAACCCGGCAATTACAATCAAATTTGGAGCCTATTCCAAAAAAAAACTCCAAAAAAAAAAAAAAAAACCACCTGCAAAGGGTAAAAAAACTAAATTAATTAAAAAAAAATAGAAATAAAAAATTAAAAGGGGGCAAAAATATATATATATATATATATATATATATATATATATATATATATATATATATATATATATATATATATATATATATATATATATATATATATATATATATATATATAACACGCCTTTTTTTATCGGTCTTTTCCAAATTTAACAACGTATGACATCTTTCAAATTAATTATTTTAAAAAATAAAAAAAAATTAAAATACAGCTAAAAGTCACAACTATATGGGTACACATTTTTACTTTAAAAAACTATTAAAAAAAAAGATTTTTTGATCCTTCTAACTCCATTGAACCCCTTTATTAAATGTCCTCTTGCTTTTTTCTGTAAATCAAAAATAGACGTATCAAACATAGATAATGTTGGATTAGTATGACTGCCCTCACCCACTTTAAATCGGCAAATTTTTTCTCCCCCTTTAGCGGTTTTGTTAAATATTGGGTTATATTCTACACTTCCAATAATATTACCACCATGGTATATTTCGGATTTAAGAGTTATTATTCATTTTCATTTGATTAATAAAAATTTGAATTCTTTAATCTATTTATTTTTGTTTGACAAAGATATTTAAACAAAAATGTTTAACATTTTTAAAAAGTCAGTAACCATGCGTACAACCATAAAAATGTATTGCGTTGGTCTAAAAAGTCGCTTTTACTTACACGGTGTTTTACTTAAACAATCATGATTTAAGTCGTTTTCTGTAATTTTTTTTGTGTGAATTGCGATAAATTTCGACGGTGTAATTAACCTTTACATTTATTATGTTGCACATTTAATTGACATTAATCTGATTTATCTTTGCTCGAAAGAACGTGACGAATTTTTTGTTTTTGCTCTGATTGAAATAAATTAACGAATTAAAAAAAAGTGATACTGGAATTCAGCAGACCTCGTGCAGTCAAAAGCTGTTTTGCTCTGACGTAAAATTTAAAGGGCCAGACGTGTATCGCCTTTGGTAATTCGGTATCAACAATAGACTGACTCTAGGTCCCATCTGAGTAAAGTTACCTAGACTGAGACTGGTTCGGTAAAACCGAACAAATTAATTGCCGTTTTAATATTCTTACAATATTATTTTTAAGATATCTAAAAAGTTGAAACTTATGATTAAGATGTTTTACTATCCGTCGTATGGTGCTCCACAAGCAATGAACCCTAACAAATATACACCCTTTTAACTGTTGCCAACATAAAGACTATTTATAAAAAAATATATCAATGCCTTTAACACAATTTTTGTGATGCCAACATGATACTTTTCGGTTGAACGGATTGTTTGTCGTTCTGTGATATTTTGAAATAAATAGTTATTACTTGCTTAATGTAAAAGAATGCAATAATAGGAATTTAGAAGGATCTGGAACTAATTTGGTTATTAACATTTAAGTTGTATAGAAAATAAAATTTTTAATATTAGCCCATAAGTTAGGATATTAATTTAGCTATAAAAATAACGAGCTGGTATTTTTAGTTATATAACAAAACCTTTTAATGAAGCGTAAAACAAAACAGACTAATTACTTCTTAATACTTATCGTTGAAGGTAATTATTCTTTTTCTAAAATATTGCATCAGTGTTACAAGGCAGAGTCAAATAAAAACGGTATTAAAGAAGAATTGTACTGATGCAACCATAAGCTCAAGGCAAACAAAGAACGAATCGTTCCAATTATGCCCCTATTAATAGTGAATATTAACTATACGCTGATCATTTATTGATAGGTCTTACAGGAGTCATCTTGTAAAACCTGCGGTTAGTTCTAGGTAAAACTGAAAAATAGACCTAAAAATTACTATCTCAAAACAATTTCTACAATATCCCAGACCAACCAAACAATATGTGATGAAAAAAAATATGGCGGAAATTTATAGGGAAGTACGTGTAGGTCTATCTCTCCATCGTCCAAGCGCCCACTTAGCCTTCTTTTTTTAAGAAAATAGTAGTTTTAAATCAATCATTCTTAGTGGTTTTTAAAAGGTTCTTTATAGCGAATATATCGAATAAATGGTATACAGAGTGTTATTGTTCCAAGATGGCTATTTTTTGCACTTTGTAGGTCTATTTTTTATTTAATTAACCGCAATAAAATATGTCAATAAATTATCAGTGCATAGTCAATATTTATTGAACATCCGAGGAAAAATAAAGCCCTCTGACGCACAGTGCTTCGAACTGTGGACAAAAATTAAAAAAACCTGCTTTTTTGAATCAAGAATGTTTTTATATGTTTTTTATTGGGAATCGTCAAATTTAATATTCCTAAAATGGACATATTTTCTTTTTTTATCTAGTTCTAAAGGTTTAAGATAATCACAGGGCAGAATAAAAATAGAATTTAAATATTTGTAGTTTTAATGATAAAACCAACTATCGTTTTGGTTCTTTGTTCCGTTATTATTAATATCAAAAGTTTTTGTGATATGGAACGAAAAGGGACAGGTATGTAGTTTATGATGTATTTTTTAACGTGGCTATTTTTTATAAACAGACATTTTTAATTGGTTATTGGAGGTGTATTAGAAAAATAATTTAAACAAATAAATAAAATTTTAAAAGTTTTAAAAAATACACCCCAAACACCCCTGCCAATTTTGTCATTTTACTTTTTTTGACTTGAGGAGTCTTTTTTTCCAAACCCATAAAAAGCTGTGAACTTGTTTCTTTAAAAATCAAAACAAAATGGGACACGGGCAAGAAACAAAAATCTATTTAAAAAAAGGCACCCGTTGGGGTTAACGCTAAAAGTTTATTTTACCTAAAAGTTTTAAAAATTTGCTTTTTGTGATGACTTAAATCAACCTTCCTAGCCGTGGGCGTGGAAGGCCTAAAAGGATTTTCAGAAGCAAGTCCTAAAAAAAGCGGTGTAGAGTAGAAGACCTTTTAACTTAAGACAGCCTGAAAAACTTTGTGTCGCGTGAGATTGCCGAGTCCTCAACAAGCAGCTGGACAAAAGTAACTGCGAACCCAAAGCCCTTAATATCCCCAAGCTATTGCATTAGGTCTAGATTTAGACCTTTCTGAACGAAAATCCAAATTCTCCGGTCAGTTGTTAATGCTATTCATGCAAATTGTTTTCCACCTATACGCAATAAAAATTCCAAAGAGACCTTCCAGCGAAAATGGTCACTGAACAAACAGCCAGTAAAACTGCAAGAACTTTAAATAAAAACCAATTTTAAATTTTAAGAAAACCAAATTAAGAATAAAGGAGTTCAGGCCAATAGTATCTATAAAAAAAAAATTTTTCGGATACTGATATGACTGATAGTTTATATTTTTAATAGCCTTTCTCCTCTGGAGCTATAGATACCGCCAAGGGAAAAACAAATGATGGGTGAAACCCGTCCCCATCAACTTTTTTTTTGAGGCCCATAAAATTCAGTTTTAAAAAAGAAAACAAAGAAAATTAAAGAAAAAATTGAAAGAACAAAAAAAATAATCAAGTTAAATAAATTTGCAGTGCCCACTAGAAAAATAACTGTTAAGTATTGATAAATGATTTAAAATGTAAATGCAAGTGTTGGTAAATTTTATCTGACAAATCGACTATAATTCCCACTTTTTGTCAAACCCAGTACAAATAGGATAGGAGACCGGTCTTGGCGGCGCACAAGACCAAGACCAAGACCAAGTCAAGACCGCCTTCTCGCTTAAAGACCAAGACCAAGACCTTGCAAGACCAAGACCAAGACCAAGACCGAGGGGTGCAAGCCCCAAGACCAAGACCGACCTGAAAGACTTTGCACTTTTTGTCATTTTTTTTAAAAATAAATATTCAATTTTATATTCAATATACAGAGGTATTTCATGACAGGGAAAAAAAATGTTAAGAACTGCCAAAAAAAAGGGTTTTTTTTATGAGTAAAAGTTTTTTTAATAAAATAATAATTAAACGATCATTTTTTTTAATAAAATTATCTAAAAACGATAACTAGTAGATTAATAAATTTTCAAAAATAATAAGATTGTGACTTAAGGGTCCGAACCTCGAATTCCAAAACCGTTTACACAGAGAATAACTAAGAATACAAAAGTTATAGGTGAAAATTACTTACCTATTCCTAATGTTTTTTAATTAGGTATCTAAGGATACCACTTACTGGATCAAAAATTTCCAAAATCAGGAAAACATTATTTTGTGCCCCCCTGGGAAGTAGAATCATTAGTTGTCCTTTAAAACTAAGATATAAATGTAAAAGGAGGTTTAATAAAAATATATTTGTCATTTTATTACTAATTTTTTAATTTTTAGAATTTTAAATTTACTTTTTAAACGGAAAAGAAAAAAATGCCAAAAGTATAATGATTTTTACGTATTTTTGTCAAAACCGAAAATATATATAAAAACCATCCACATCGACATTGTACCTATATGATAGTTCAAGAAATTCCAGCATAATATACAGGGAGGATTTTTTTAAATGAATTTTTTCTATAATTTTCATTTTAGGTTAAAAGGGAAAAAAAAGTTTTCTTGAGTGGGTAGATTTTTTGGAAAATTCTGAAATAAAAATAATTTTTTTTCCCCTTTTTCTATAATTTTTGTATATTCAGTTACCATTATGAACGGTTTCGGATATATCAATCTTTGTCGAATATCAGGGTCACTTTTATATGGAAGTTTAAAATATTTGTACAAACTTTGTGGCAAATGTTTGACTAATTTGAACATAGAAAGTTTATTTGAACGGAAAAAGCTTTAAATACCTTTTTTTTTGTTAGAAACCAATGTTTACATATCAAATTTTTTATAGAAATTTACATCTGGTTGAAAAAAAAAAAAAATTTCTGCCCTCAGAGTCTTTTAGTATTGTATTTTATATGCTTCTTCAAAAAAAAATTTAAATATGTCCTATCACTAAAATGGCCCTAAAATATAAACCCACATTTTAAAAATCCTTCTTAATCAAAAATTTAAATGTGCATTGGGTTAAAATTGGTATTTTTAAAAATTTTAAAACAAAAAATATAGTCTCCATCTGTATTTATTTGTGTATTAAAAAAAAAATATTTTATTTAAGATTTGCCAAACAAAAATTACTACCAAAAAAAAGCAAGACCAACAAACTTTTCAAAAGAAAGACCAAGACCAAGACCCCGGGGGGTGCAAGACCAAGACCAAGACCAAGACCTTTTTTTGGGCTTTAAGACCAAGACCAAGACCAAAGACTAGCCAGGGGCTTGGTCTTGGCTTTGCTCATCACTAAGTACAAATAAATTTAAAAAATATTCTAAAATCCTCCATCCAAGCTATTGTTTCGGTTTAACGTTACATTCTTGGATCAGGTGTTTAAATGTTTATTATATCGATATAGGCTTCCTTTAAGACTTGGCAAGTTCAAAGGGAAGAACATAAAACCATTTTCAAAATACAAACAGACACAGTTAAAATTTAAACAAGAAATGGGTTTATCGTGAACCAAAACCTGGCCGTAACAAGTAAGTGGAATACAGCTAGGAGGTTTTTAAAAAATCCATATAAGTTCTCAAATTACTGGATAAAAATTAATTTAAAATTTTCTTTAATTCGGGAGGATAATATTAGTGGTTGCAAAAAAAGTTGGATGAATTTTCGCCCCTTTTAAATGAAACAAGAGATATTTACCTAAATTTGTACAACTGGTACTATGCCCAGTAGTGGCATAAACACTAATGCATGGTTCTGATATTCCTTTCTCCCCGGGTTTTACCTATTGGGATGTTATCTGAAGAGGCTTTGGAAGCAAAGCATCAAGAGTCCCGTAAATATCCTTAACATACAAAATCCTCGGAGAATATTCAAACAAAGATCTAATGACATTCTTGCTCCTAACTTCTGATCCACTTTATCGTTTACAGAAAAACTTGTTGTAAAAAATCTGCTGTATTTGATGCCAAAATGCATAAATATCTAATTTATGATAAGCAATTGCCCTCGGACGATGCTTTTCCCCTGAAAATTTAATTTCAGAACTAGATATAGAAAAACAATATCAGAGTCAGATTCGGTTTAAAAACTCCCTATTTTGCTCCTTAAGGTTTTGCTCAGTTATGTATTTGCACAGAAGTGGCTTTTTTTTTCAAAATTTTTGGGGTTCAATTAGAAGATTAGTTTAAATTTATTTTGTTTAACCATTCTTCTTTTGTTAATTTTTTTATTAGTTTCAATAAAATATTTGCTATTACTAAAAAACACCCTGTATATATTTTTTTTTCACTTTTCCCATTGAAAATTAAGCTTTTTTAAAGTATATTCTTACAAGTAAAGCTAAGGTATAAAAATTTTCAATAAGGGAAGTTGTGATTTTGTCCTAAATTCCCCAAATACTAAGAAATGTGGGCGCGTGATGTATTGCCAAAGTAAATTGTTTGAAATTTGGCGGTTTCCGTGTAGTCAAACAGAGGTATCAAAAAATACTTTGTAAACTTCTTCTTCTTTTTCTTCTCTTGGAGCCGTCTGGATTTACTACCGTAGGCAGCGCAGCCTCTTGGGCTTTTTGTACGTTATTTCCCATTATTATCTTTTATACCAATCCCCGCATTAGTCTTGTTCCTTCCACAAATCTGTATAACCCTGAGACTGGTTGGTTGAAATATTCCTGTTCGGTTTCCCAAATAAAAATATACATTTGCACAGGATATGGTAGGCTGTTTCTTCCCCCTCGTCGCAGATTCTGCAATGTGCGTCTTGTGTAGGTGTCCTCTTAGGTTATATGTTAGCAGCCCTACTATTATACGAAGTCTTTTTCTATTTTGTCACTGTTGTTGTGTTACATTGTATTTTAGGATCAGGGTAATAGTACAGTGAATGGGAAGAAAAAAGGTGTTTGACCTCCGGATTTTTTTGTACAGTTTCGATTTTTATGAAAATTTAGAATTAAGTTGCTTTCACCCTCTTGATCAAAGGTTAATAATATTTGGGGGTCTTTTATTTTTAGGGGGTAAAAACGCCCCCATGGTAAAAAATTAAAAAACCATAGAAATAGACCTTATGTAAATTAAAATTATGGCCAAATATGTAAAATAAATCTATTTTCATGTTGTGAGTTATACCTAATATTATATTTGCAACGTTTCAACCCTTAATAACGAAATTACAAAAAAAATGTTTTTTTTTTTTCATTTTAAAATTATTTAATAACGCTTTTATTGTAGAAAAAAAATATATTTTTTAACCGTTCACGGTATAATAAAGATTTAACTATCATAACTCAACCTTTAAATAACTACCCCTTATGAGATTTACAAAAAAAACAAATTAAAACGAATTGATTATATATAATAATAATAGTCCCGGAAATAAAACGATTGGCATAAAAATTGGGAATTAGGCGCTTCTAACCATCAACTTCAAATTCTATTTCATGGTGATATACGCTATTTGTTTTTTAAGGGTGAAAACTACCCTTTGTTGTCAAAACTTATAAAATAACACTTTAAAGCTTAAGATGGGTAAAAGTTGGTTTAGATTAGTTAATTAATATTTGTTTTATGATTTAAAATACAATTTTAAAAATTTTTAACCCCCAAAAAAAACCCTTGTTAGGGGCTCAAAGTAAAAATATATATATATATATATATATATATATATATATATATATATATATATATATATATATATATATATATATATATATATATATATATATATATATATATATATATATATATATATATATATAAATATAACAAAAAAAAATTATTAATTTACCATCGTGATTTAATTTTAGGAAAACTTTTTGTTAAAATATGTACAATTTTATTTTTAACTTTTTGAGCCTTATAAATCAACCCTATTATAGCTTAATTAAAAGGTTTATTTTTTAAAAAAAAAAATAAAATTGACAGATTTAATTATTAAAATATTACGGCCTAAAATATTACTAATTTTATTATTTTACAAATTTTCAATCCTTAAAAACCACCCTTACAACATTGCAATTTTAAAACCAATATGATAGGTATAAAAAGGAAAAAAAGAATTACATACAAAATTTTACCGGTAAAAATTTTAAACTATACCGGTTTTATAGAAAAAATTATCTTCGAAGTGGGCTACTGAATTTGAAAAAAGTTGATTGTTTTTAAAACACAGCCCCTTTAAATTTTAATGATAGAAAGTTTTTCAAAATAATTTTTGTAGAGTTTTTAAGAGCAGAAGGTTTTAAAAATTATTTTTTTTAAATTAATTTTTTAAAAATGGGTTTAGTTTAAAGGTCTAGCATAAGGTGGTGCTCGTTGTAAAGGGCTTTTAAACGGCCATATCGGCCAAATATTTTTTTTACAAAAAAATTTATGTAATGAAAGTCTTTTTATTTAAAAAAAACCATTATTTGGTACTTTAGCTTTTTTCGTATCTCCAGTATTGTTGGAGTTTTTGAAGAAAATGGCTATTTTTAAAAATTTTGGAAAATTGTTTTTCACTTTAAACCCCAATTTTTTAAAATTAACCAGTTTAATTTGGTTTAAAATTTTTTGGGATGTAAATAATCTTATATAAAAAGAACCGAAGGGAAATGTATTTTAATTAGGGGAATTAGGGGTTGTTTTAAGATCTTTTCGTAAAAAAAGTAAGGACCGACCTTATTTTTATCCTAACTAGAAGAAAGATCCTATAATTTATTTTAAAAAAGACCTTATATGTTTTCCTTGAAAAAATGCAAACTTTTCCCGCTGTTTGATTTTTGAATCTTTCAAATTTAGCATTTGACGAACAAAAGCTAACCAAACAAACCGTACCTCGTATTGGTTGTAGAAAATTATAAAAAAACTTTTTTGTCTAGTTGTTTTATAAGCTACAATTTTTGTTTTTCAAATTTTTTTGATAAAATATATTTTTGAGTTATTCGTAAAAAACCCATTAAAAACGTCGACTTTTTCGTCGAAAACTTTTCTTTCAATCTGGGAATAACTCGCAAAATATTAGTTTTAAAAAAAAAATATATGGTTTTTTTTTTACTTACAATTTTTTCTTTGTTGATTTCGTTTTAAAATGTAATAAAAAATTCCCCCCAAGATGGGGTGGCAACTACCAGGGCATGATATAAACTTTGATCCTTGGACTATTCCTTACCTTCAAAAATTTAAAATCCGAAGGACAAACAAATTCCTAGCCAAAATGCCCATTTTATACTTAATTATCGCCCTTTTTCCCTTTCATATTCATAAAATTTGAAATTTTAAATTAGGCTATTTTATTATATTTATGAAATGTTAAAATATCTTTAGTTACACCTATAATAAATTGGTAAAAACACCTGCCATATTTATTCAATTTTTATCATTTTAGAATTTTTTTTGATATTTTATTTTCAAGAATTTAATAATGCGCTTTATACAACACAATTTTACAACTGCTTTGAATCAGCATTAATTTGTTTTGGGGCGTTGAGAACATCATAATTTTTTAAAATAAAAATTAAAAAAAACCAAAATTGAAAAAATTTAATTAAATGGCAATTTCAAAGGTTTTTGGTACTTGCCATTCTGTTTTTTATCCAATTTATTGTGGATGGGTTGCTACTTAAACCTATTATAAAATATAATAAAATGACCTAAATCGAAACTTTGTATTTTTACAAAAAAGGCTTTTTTTTAACCCCTTTTTCCCTTTTTAGGTTGGGCTATTTTGTTTTTTTTAAAAAAAGGGTTTTTTTGGGGGTTTAAATGGGGGAAATTTAAAAAACCCCCTTTTTCAATAATTCCGAAAAAATTTGGGGAAATTTAAAAAAAAAAATAATAAATTTAAAATTAATTTTAAAAAAAGGGGTTTTAAAAATTTAAAAAAAATTTTTTTTCCCCCCAAAAACCAAAATTTTTTTTTCCAAAAGGGTCTTTAAAAAAAGGGGAAAGTTTTCCTTTAAATTTGTATTTCAAATTTTAAAATTTTTAAAAAATTTTTTCAAATTTCGCAAAAATATCTGCATTTTTCTTTTTTAGAGGCATCTGATATATATGAATAAAAATTTTAATAAAAAAAATTTTAATTTTCTTTTGGTTTAAAAACCCCAAAAAAAACATGGAAATTTTGGTTTGGGAAAAATTTTTAAAATTTTGAAAAAAAAATTGGGGGTTTTTTTTTGAAATTTAGTTTTGGGAAAAAAAAATTTTTTCCCCCAAACCCAAAATAAAAGTTTTTTTTCATGGTTTTCCCCCTTTTAGCCAAAGCACCGGGAAAAAGGGTTTTTGGGCCCCCCTTTTTTTAATTTTTTATAAAGCCCGAAAACCACCCCCCGCCCCCCTTTTTTTCGAAAACGCCCCCTTTTTTTTCGACAAATTTTAGTAAAAGGATCGTTTATTTTTCCCCCCAAAAAATTAAAATGAAAGGGGCTACTTTACTAATATACAAATTATAAGAAATCATAAATGCTAAACCAAAAAAAAAATTAATTTTGTGTAAAAAAGCAATTTTTTAAAGGTTTTTAAATTAATTTTTTGAAAATTAAAAATGAAAAATTTTGTGGTAATTTAATTGGGGATTTACTTTTTTGAAAAAAAAAATGTTTTAAAATTTTTTTTTTTGGGGCAAAATTTTTATCCAAAATTCAAAAAAAATTGGGAAAATTTTTAAAAAATTTTTTTTAAAATTTTTTTTTTTTTTAATTTTTTTAATTTTTTTTAAATTTAAAACCCCCAAAAAAATTTTTTTTAATTATTCCTTTTAATGAAATATAAAACCAATGATTAAAAATTTTGCTTTTTTTAGTGGATGATTTTTGGGGAGAAAAAAAAAAATGCCATTTTTTATTTTGAAATAAAAACACACCTTTTTTTTTTAGTTTTTTTTAAAATTGTCAATCCGCCAAAAGAAAAAATTAAAAAAAACCATATTTTTTTTTTGATTTTTATAATTAAGAAAGCCCCCTAATGCACAATTCCAAAATTTTTTTTTTTATACAGTGGCCCAAAAATTGGGCCAAAAAGGGTTTGGGGAATCAAACCCCAGATTTTTAAGACAATTTTTAAAAATGAAACTGGCCCAGTTTTTATTTATTTTTAATGGTTTTTGAGATAATTGGAAAAAAACCAAAAAGGGGTGCATTTTTAATTTTGGGGCCTGAACGCAAACAAAAAATTTTTTTATTTTTAAGATTCAATTATTAGAACTTTTTTTGGGAAGTTTAATTTCCCAAAAATATTTTTCTAACTTTTTTGGGGGTTTTAATTTTTCCCAAACTTTGGATTTTAAAAAGGCCCCAATATTATTTTTAAATTTAAAAAAAAGGCCCCGGGTTTTTTATCGATGTATCAAAGTCTGGTTTTTTTGATTGTTTTTTTTCAAAAACGATTTTTGGTTTTGATAAAAACAAATTAATTTTGCGAAAGGGGGCCGCACCGTTTCATAAAAACAAATGTTGGAACCGACAAAAAACCCCCAACCCCATAGATTTTAAAAGACTTATGATGCTTTTGTTACCCGGACTTTGGCAAAATTCAAAACTCAAAAAAAAAAGTGATTTTTTGCAAATTAATACTTCCCAATATTATCTTAAACTAAAAAATTAAAAAAATTTTAAAAAAAAAAATTTTAAACAAAAAAAAAAAATTTTAAAAAACATGTCTTCCCCCATTTCACATTTCCTTTTTTCCAAACCTTGGGTTTCGGAAGTGTTTCGGTTGTTTTAAAAAACATCCCGTACTCTGTGTTTAGTTCCAGCCTATTTTGGGGGGAGAAAATTCACACCTTTTTTGGGGTCCCCTTGGGAAAAATCAGGGGGGGTGATGCCCGGGACCCCAGCCCAAGAAATTTTTGGGCATTAGAGATTAAAAAGGGCATTAAAGGTATTTAAAAGGCCTCCATCACCTCCCTGGTACTGTGCGCGGGGCATCCGTCTTGCTGGAACCAAAATTATTTATTTCCTTTAGCGGAACTGTTTTTTAATGGCCAGTAAAATCTTTTTTGGGAAGAGTAGCAAATACCTATCTTCTTTTTAAGTTTTTTAAAAAATTAAAAAGGGGCCAAAAGGTCTAAAAAAGAAAAAAAAATGTTGTATTTAATTGTGAGACGTAAAGATCCCACACCAGACTTTAAAAACCAAACCTTGTTTGTAGTCTTCTTTTTTTCAAAAATGTGGATTTTTTGTACCCCCCGCAGTGAAAATTTGCCTTTTAAAAAAATTCCCAATTTGTAAACCGGGTTTCGTCTGTCCAGAGAACCTTGGGGTTTGGGAAAATTTGGGGATCTTTAAAAATTTAAAAAAAAAAACATTGACTAAAGGTGATTTGTCCCCTTAAAATCACCCCCAAGACCCTGGGGAATACGTGGTTTTTTATGGATGAAAACGGGGTTTTTTTTAAAACCGATGCAATGGCTTAGTGTCTATTCTTCCACTTTTCTAAAAAGATGTTGTTGTTAAAAAAGGGCAGAATCGGGGGGAAAAAAAAAAACGACCTTTTAAGCTTTTTTGGGGGTTTTTAACAACTACTTGTTTATTTTTAAAACAAAAGATACATTATAAAGAATAACACTAGATGGCAAAAAATCACTGGGTCATAGAATATTTTTTAAATTATTTTCAACACCCCCCCCAGTTTCCAAAAAAATTTTTATCTAAAAAACCAAATTTCAAACTACAAGCCCTAAACATTTCATAAATTTAAATGCTTTTTTTTTTAATTTCCTTAGTAAAAATATCTGCTGGGGATCTCTGAAGTTTGTAAATACTTTAAATTAATCCCCCTTTTTTGGGAATCACATCTCTAACAAAAAAATATCTAAAATGAACATGTTTTGTTTTTTATGAAATATAGGGTTAGCTGTTAACTTTGTCACCTTGATTGTCATTAAACATATTAACACAAATTAACCCCCCAAAAATTTTATACAGAATATTTCTTAGATATACTGCCTCTTTTGAAACCATTTTTGCTACATATTCAGATTCTTTGGAAAAAAAGAACTGATTTCTGTTTTGTGTTTCCCCAAAACACAAAGACCCCGAAAGTTTAAAACAATAACCTGTATTTGAACTTCTGTAAAGGGCCCTTTTCCCCCCCTCAGCATCTACAAACTCTAGTTTTAATTTTTCTTTTTATATTTTAAACAATAATTTTAGTATTTTCCCCGGTATTTAAAAAACCTTTGCAGCTTTCCAATGTGTTTCATTGTAAAAATTTTTAAAAAATTTGGGTTAAATAATAATAAAAAAAGATATATCTGGTTTTCCAAAATAAAAACATTAAGCTACCATTAATTGTTGATAGGAAAAAGTCTTTTTAATTTTTTATTTTTAATAAGATCTATCCCCGTTTCCTTGGGTAGTCACAGCCTTAAAACCCCCCCATATTAAATCTTTTAATAGATGGTTAATGTATTGCTCTTGGTCTAATGTGAAAACCCTTTTTTTCCCTTTTTAATGTTTTTTTTTTACCCCTAAACATTGCTTGCCTGCCCCCCAAATTTTAATTTTAAATTTTTAACCTTTGTTTTTTAAATTATCACATTCAGTTTTATTGTTTGAAAAAAGGAAAAAAAAATCCCACGTATAATGCGATAATTGTATACAAGTTAAAATTTTACATTTTGAAAAAAAAAGGGGGTTTAAAATTTTTTTTTTTATATCCCAGTTCATTTAAAAAAACCCATCTACTTTTTTTTTCCATACCCCGGGGGACTGTTTCGCCAAAACGTTTTTTTAAATTTTTTAAAACCTTTTTTTTCTGCCCCCAATTAAAAACCCTTTCCCCGGCTGTTTCATAAAAACATTTTCTTCCAGGTCCCCATTTTAAAAGGCTGTAGCTACATCCAAGTGGAAAATTTCCCCAAAATTAAATTTTCTGATTTAATGCTGCTATTAATAATCTAAAAGTTGAATGCCCAAAAAAAGGAAAAATTTCCTCAAAGTCCCCCCCCTATTTTTTGGGAAACCTCTAGCACAAACCCTAGCTTTTATCCCTTTTCCTTGTTGTCAAAATCTACCTTCGCTTAAACCCCCCTTTAGAATCCCCCTACACTACCATTTTCCCCGGGAAATCTCTAGCTGCCATGCTTCGTTCTCCTTGAAAGATTGTATCTCTTCACCCTTTCCCCTTTCCCTTTTTCCCCCTTTGGGGGGTTTTTAACCCCTAAATTTAAAAGGGGCACCGTAAACTTTTCGGGGCCCAAAAAACATGTAGGTATAATAACCCAAAAAAATTTTTTTGGTTTTTTCCTTTCTTTAAAAACCCCTTTTTTATTTTTTAAATTTTTTATCCGGGGTTGGGAAAAATCGGGGCCCCCTTTTTTTTAATGTCACCTCGACTGTAAATTTTCTAAAGAATGACAAAATTACCCCAATTTTTTGGGGGGTTTTTGTAATTTATCTTCTCATTTTTAGTTTTGGTTGATTTTCAGTTTCTTTTGGAATTTTCCCCCACTGAAACTGTTACTTCACTCCCCAAGTTAAAAGTTATCAGACTGATTATTTTTTTCTACCACTGGGTTCATAAAAATAACATCTCGATTTTGGGGTTTAAAAATTTTTTTGTAGGGTCAAAAAACTCTGAAACCCTTTTACGGTTTCACTATAGCCAAAAAAAAACTTTTTATCAGACTTTTTTTCCCATTTTTTCCTATTTTTTTTTTGGAAGTGTCCCCCTTCCCCACTACCAAAAATTCTTGGGTTTTTCCCTTTTTTTTTCCCCCTTCCATATTTAAAAAAAGGGTTTTTTTAAAATTTGGATTGCAGTAACAGACCTTTTTTTTTAAATATACTGCTGATTGGGCCTTTCCCCGCCCAAAATTTTACTTTTTTGCGTCAAACAAAAACATTTCCCCCTTTTTTCCCTACTGATCGGTTCATCCGTTCTACTGTGCCATTTTGTTCAGGCGTATGTTTTTCTTCTGGTGAATAACCCCATTCCTTTTGAAAAATTTTGTTCCATATCATTGCTGCAGAATTCCCCAAATTGTCCCTTTAAATTTTTTAAATTCTTTGCCTGTTTGCTTTTCAACCATAGCCTTAAATTTTTAAAAAAGCTCTAAAACTTCAAACTTTTTTTTTAAGTAAAAAAAAGTCATTTTGCTCACTTTTATCTTCGAACAATAGAAAATATTTTGAGCCCCCAATAGATTTTGGACTCAAAAACCCCCACATCTGCATGTACAATTCTTTTAAAAAATTTGGGGCCCCCTTAACCCTTTTTTTTTAAAGGGTAGTCTGGTTTGTTTACCTTCACAGCAATTTACATTTTTTGTGGAATTTGTATTACCACTTAATTCCCATCAACAATACCATTTTGCATTTTATGTAAGTCCGTATAATTTATGTGCCCCAAAAAGTCTATCCCCCGTTTCATTACTGGGGATTAAAAAAAAACACAAGGGGGTTCCTTTTTTTTAACGCAACTTAAAAAATTTTTAAAAACGATGAAAAAAACTAAAACTTTTTTTGCTTTTTATATTTTTTAAAAATTGTCATCAAAATACTGATTACCATTGCGAATTAACTCCCAACCCCAAAAAGATTTGTAGTTAATCCGGAAAAAACACCTAGCCTTAGTTATTGTAATTTATAACTTTTTATTAACTTCAGTTATAATGTCTATATCACCAAAAAAAGTCACTGGGGAATCTCTGATTATTAGCAGTTAGAATTTTCTTTTTTTGTGGGTCTGTACAAACATTTTTTTTAAACCCCTTTTTTTACAGTTAAATGAGGGGCTGGCGCCAGAATAATATAACAGTCCTGCTTGCTAAACTCACAACTTAAAAAAAAACATTAAATGCGCCCTTTGTTTCATTTCGAATCAGTTGTCTGTTTATTTGGGCATTTATTCTTTAATGTCCTGTTTTTTTTTCAGTTGTAACACCTGACGTATTTTAGGTTAGGGGTTTTCCCTTGACAGAACTATTTGAACTACTTTTTTCCCGTGTTTCACCCCCCTTTGAATATATCGGCTGCCCCCTTTAACCCCTTTTCCAACAAAAGCACTACCTTCCCTTGGATTACCGGCTGGCCCCTTCCCCGTAACTTTGTTTTTATAAATATCCCAGTCAACTGTTTCTAAAGTTCTAAGGGGCCTTTTTGATTGGGGTATTTTTTTGGCAAACCCCCCCAAAAAGGGGCCTCCAATAATCGTCGATTTGAAAAACCCCCTTCCTTTTTTTAACTTTTTGCCATTTCTATTAACCGAGTCCCCCTAATCCTCCCATAGAATCCGCTTCCCCAATCGTGGAAATTAACACGTAACTGATTTTCGACAAAAAAACCTTGTCTTCAAATAACTTTTGTAACTGAGTCCATAAGTCCCCCTTGGTTTTCCCCTTTGGCTCTTTTACATGAACATAAAGCAGAAGGGGGGATTTTTAAAATTAATTCCCAAGGCTTTTTTTCCTCTTTCCCAGTGTCCGCCCTTTTCCCTCTAAGCAACCCGGCCAATCAAAAATGTTTCCAACGGGGAAAAGCCCGTTGCTGTAGTTCTCTCAAAAAGATGAAAATTTACCGCCATCGTTAGAGTATGAGATATACACCGACTTACAAACGTAACGAGCACAAAATTTTTTAAAAACTTCGCGGTTTCGGGCCCATAACCTTTAAAAGGGGCGCAGAATCGGGGTAAAAAAAAAAACGACACAACTTTTTTGAGTGTTTTCAAAACCGCTTGTTTTTTTTAAAAAAAAGATACATTATAAAAAAAAATAGGGGGACACATACACTGTCATTAAAATTTTTTGGGGAACCTTTTTTAAAACCAGGGGGATCCCCCCTAACGTTTTCCCATTAAATGCCTCACTTGTTTTTTTTTTTTTTGTAAAGGTTTGGGGGATTGGTTTCCCCCACAAAAGATCCATAGGTAACAAGTTCGTAACTAAGAATAAAAAAATGTCTTTGGGGGGTTTAAAATTTCCGCCCAAATTTTCCCCCTTCGTACCCCAAGCGCTGCATTTTTATTTCTGTTAGTTTAAAAAATAAATTTCTAGCATCCCCCTTTTCATTTTTGGGAAAAAATTAAGAGCCATTATTGTAAACCCCAAAAATAATCAAAATTAAAAATTTTGTTAATTTTCTTTTCTAAACGAGAAAAAGATGCACGCAAAATTTTACATTCACATTATTTTTTTTTAAATTTAAGATGCTTAAAATTTGTTTTTTTTGAAACGTCTGGGGGCTACTATCAAATAAAACAAAATTATCGTTTTTAGAGCTTAGGCAATCTGAAAACCTAGACTTGTGATACATCAATGAAAAGTTTTTGAAAAGTTCTTTTAAAAATTTAAACCCCAATATGTCGGCCAAAAGGAAAATCCAAAGTTTGGGTAAATATCGCAAAAACAAATATATTGGGAAAAAAAATTTTTTTACTTAAATTAAATTTTTTAAAAAAGGTGTTTTAATAACAAAGTAAGAAAATGGGAGCAAAAAGCCAAAATATACCCTGTATCCCCTCGTTGGAAAACCCTTTTAAGATCAAGCAAGATTTTTTTAGCACATATTTTTTTTTTTTGGTTTTTAAAATTGACTAAAATTGACAAAACATTTATAATTATGGAAAATCAAATCCAAACCAATAAATAAATCTATTTCGCTAAAATTACATGATGCAAATTGAACAAAAAAAAAATTTTAGTACTTTTTCCACACGTACTTCCCCAATGAATATACTGAAATAATTGTAATAATTAAGACGTTTACATTATTTTAAAGTAATTATAAGCGGGGGGTGTGAATTTGGGAAAAAAAATTTTCCCCTTTTAAAAGTTATCAAAATATAAATAAGTAATTAAAAACAAAAATGCTTGAATATATAGTTTTCCCCCATCATTAAAAATGCATATAAACTGAAAATTTTTGTTTAAATCTCTTACACCTAAAAAGTAGACTATTGAAAAAACTAAAACGTTAAAGATATAACCCCAAAAAAATTAAAACCCAATGTTTACCATTTAAAGGGGAGTTTTTTGATTGAGATAGGGGGGAAAAGTGTCCATTTGTTATTTTTTTTAAATTTTTAAAAAAATTTTTTGCACTTTTTGTACTTATGCATCAACAGAGAAATTGTTTAAAATTAAATTTTAAATTGAAATGTCAGGGGGATCAGAAAAAATTTGGGCAAAATATAAAAAACAAAAAAGGGGGAAAAAAATATTTAAATTTCAAAATTATTTAAATTTTTTTTTAAAATAAGTATCTTCTTGAGCATCTTCTAATTATTCAGTTACACCCCCGTTTTCCCAATTGGGGCGCCCATATATTACCCGGGTTTTTTTCCCCCAACTTCGTGCACCAAAAAATTTTGTTTATATCATTTGGTACATCCACAGACTTTTTTTTCAAAAAGCTTGCGGTGCATAAAATTTAATTTAAAAAAAGGTATTGGTCCATGTTCTCAATTTTTTTCAACCTCACTTAGAGGGTGTTTTCAATTTTTGGGACATTCGCGTTTCGTACACTTTAGAAATTACCTGAAATTTTCGTTTCGTAAAATTTAATAATTTTATCAATTTTATGTTTCGTTCCATAAAACCGACCATTGTGACGACCCAAATAAGCAACCAAAAAATTCCCAAAAAAATTTTAAATTTTTTTTCAAGGGCTTTTTTTTTTCCCCCTTTATTTTCCCCGACGGGGATAATTTAAAAAAAATAGGAACAGTAAATTTTTTGTTTACCCGGGAACCCGTAATGGTTTTAAACAAACTGGGGAAAAAATTTGGGGGAAAATTTAAAACTCCTTAGTTTTTGATGGTTTTTGGGTTTGTTCTGGTTATAAAAAATTTTTATTTCCAAATTATATTTTAGACATGATAAATCAGTAAAAGTAGGAACAGAAACCTTTTTTTTTAGGAAAAAATTAAAACATATATTATTGTCTGTCCGGTAGCGTAGTGGTCGGCCTTTTGGTTTGCCGCGCCGGCAAACCGGGTTCAACCCACCCCCGGGGGAGAATATTTAGTTATAGTTTTTAAAAAAAAACGTCCGTGGGGTACCTCCCGGGTTTTCCCCGGGCTTTTGAAATGCAATATTTGCATGTTTCGGGCTTGGGCAGCGTTGACGGAACTGGGGCAAAAAAGAGGGGGGTTTAAAAATCGGCCCGGACTCACGGTACTCTGGTATTTAGGGTATATACAGGTCTGAAACAAAAACCGGGGCCCTAGGAAATACCCCGTATTCAAACCCCCCTTTACCAATTCGCTATGTTTTTTCCCCCAATTCCCTCTCAAGGCGCCGAACTTGTCCGACTTTCCGCCGTATCAAGGGGGGGATTTTGGAAATCTAATTAAAAGAAAAGTTTTAGGGAATAAATATTATTTTTCATTTTTATAGAATTATTATTAATTTTATTTGAAATCTTTTTTTTAAATTTTTTTTTGACCGAATAAAACCGTTTTTTTTTCGCTCAGTTTGGGGAAAAAAAAAAATTTGAAAACAAATAATTCCACACAGAATATGGTTATTAATTTTGCCTACTTGTTTCCAAGCGTGCAGTACCTTCCCCCCGCGATGTGGGTAAACTGATCCGAGCCGAACGAGATCAGGACTTTTGCCTTTCGTCGGACGGCGATACTTTTTACCCCAATTTTTCCGAACAACGCACCCCCACCTCGAATATTGCCTATGCTTTAACATTTTTGTAATTTCCATGGTCGGGGGGTTTCCCCTTTCGGGCCTGTATGTATATGTATATGTCTGAAAAGTATATATGTATATGAAAATCCTTCGGGGGGGGTTTCACAAAGACAAAAAAAAAATTAGATTATTTTTTTTATCACTATTATTCAAAAAAATATTTTATATATCTGCATCTTATGTGTGAGCAAAAATTTTTTATATTTGGTTATAAAATTAGTTTTAATTCTTTTCCACTTTTTTTAAACCATCAGAGAGAAACCCCACCTCATTTTGGGTTTGGGGAGATGTCGAAAACTGAATAATTATTATTGTAAATAAAATTTTGGGGAAATTTTTGAATGGGAACGCGAGTGTACAAAAAGGAATAAATCGTTGAGAATACCAGTTTGAAATGTCATTTTTTTATTTTAATTTTTTTAAAACAATCAGACACCGTTCTAAAGTCATTAAATTGCTTCCTTTTTTTTTCTATTTTACCTTAAAACCAAAAAAAAAGGGGAAAAAATTGAAAGAAGGGGAAAAAACCCAACTTTGAAAAATTTTTTTAGTTATCAAATCTCAAATATTTTAACAAAATCTTTTTAAAAAAAAATAAATTTATTTAAAAATTTAAAAAAGGGGAAAAAAATTTTTTTGGGGGGGTAATTGGGGGTTTTGGGGAAAATTTAAAATTGTATTTTTTTAAATTAATTTTTAAATTTTCAAAAAAAACATAAAAAATTTAATTTCTTTTTTGGTAAATTAGGTAAATAAATTAACTTATAAATAATTTTATAATTTTTTTTCTTGTAGTTTTTTTAGAATTACTGCCTTGAAATTCTCTTGAAAAAAAGGGCCCCCCTCGGTCCGGTACCGGGGCATAAAATTGAGTACCAGCCCCCCTTTACCCCATAATCCCCATCGCCTAAAACAGGAAAAAAAAAAAATTTCCAAAAAACCCAAAAAAAAAAAAAAACTATTCATTTCGGGGGGAATAAATCAAAATGTTCCAAAATTAAATAATCTCCCCGAATAATGTTGAAATAAAAATTTTTAGCAAAATATTTCCCAAATGGAAATATTGGAAATTACTGAACTTGTCTCAGAAATATTGGAAATATCGAAAAAAAAAAAACAATCCGTTTCAAACATCAAAACAAATATTTCTATATATTTCTTATACTTTTTTAAACAAATTTTCCCTGAAAAAAAAATTTTTGAAAAATACGCAATTTTACGATTACGAATAATAAAATTTGATTTCCGGGGTTTTCCAAAATTTTTTTTTAGCTATTTTTTTAAAAAAATTAAATTCCCCCCCTAAAGACGCATTTTTGCGAAACAATATTCAAGGTGTGATGATGTCGATAAAGATATGCCTCTTGATCAAAAGGACAACTTGTGTCTCGTGGTCGTGTG
>JAHBCN010009437.1:0-35083 GCA_019359885.1 Listronotus oregonensis
TTTTCATATTCCGACAGAAATTGTTAATTTTTCAAAAAAAAAAAAAAAAAATGGGTATAGTTTTTCCTTATGAAATAGTAGCTAAATAATGCCTAAACAAGCTCGCGGAAATTGTATCTCGATGTCTTGTTCCTTACCTAAAATTTATGGCAAAGAAAATTTTATACGTCAATATCTTAAAAACTATTAAACCTACAAATAATTTTATAGGACATTAATTATGTATTTTTTTCGAAACCTTTAACTTAGGTTACATAATCTTTTCGTCTAAATGCAATACTTAACCAGTTATAATAAAAACATCGAATTCCAGGGGTATACCTTAAAAAAATCCTGAAAATTCGATTTATTGATTATAATTCGTAAAGTATTGCATTTAGGCAAAAAGATTATAAAACCTTAATTAAAGGTTCCGTTAAAATACATAATTTATGTCATATAAAATTTCTTGTAGCTTTTATATTTTTTGAGATATTGACGTATAAAATTTTCTTTGGCCTAAATTTTAGGTAAGGAACAATATATCGAAATATGGTTTCGCGAGCTTGTTTAGGCATTATTTAGCTGCTTTTTCATAAAAATCATACCAAATCATTTAATTTTTTTGAAAAAATTAACCATTTCTGTCGGAATTTGGAAAAAAGCCCTCTAGCGGCGACATGTGAAACTAACAAAACTTCAAATACTATAACGTTTATAGCCCAAGAATAGCTCTTTTTAACTAGCCCAAGTTTGTTAAAATCTGCTTAGCTGTTTCGAAGATACAGGGTACTTTTTACGGAAACCTTTCAATACCCCCCACCACTTTATTTTTAGAGATACAGCAAAAATTGTCAAATAAAAAATGTTCAAATTATCCTCGACTTTTAAGGTATCTTTTTGTTAGGTTAATATAGCAAAATTCACAGAAACATCACTTTTTTAGATTCAAGATTGCAGTTACGCCCCCTAGCGACCATTTTAGAAACTTGAAAATAATTTCCAGCTATTTCTCTTGACCATTTTTACTCAAAATATTTTTTCCTCAACGCTGTGCGATAAACATTTTCTGAGATACAGCCGGCGTCCTTTCTTATTTGGACACCCGGTACATAAGCGGGTACTGATAAACCGGCCCTAAGGCATAAAAATTAGTAATTTATATGTTTAAAATAGGTTTCTTAATACAATACGTTAACAATAAAAATGCAACAAATTTATTTGCTTTTTTTCTCAGTTTTTATGGAAAATTTAACGTAAATAATTATTTTGTCTTTAATGCTTATTTTAAGTGTATTTTTAATAACGTCACTCCTATTTTCCTGTTTTACATTTTAAAAATATTTACATAACCTTAAGTACCACAAACGAGTGAAATTTATTATTTCCTTAAAACATTAACTTACTGACTTCTACTTCTTAGTTTGAAAGCAACTTTTTAATTTTCTATTTTTAACGCAGTAAAATAACTAAAACGTATCCAGTTTGAAATTTTAAAAATTATATGTGTAAATATTTTTAACTCTTTTTAATTACATTAGTATTTTAAACATCACATATTAAAATAAAAGGTAGAGAAATAAATCCACACAGTGGCGTTACTGTCTTTTTATTTCTAAACGGTCGATTTATTTTAAGAAAAATTCCACATGTTTACAAAGTAATATAACCTCTACAAAACAACACCTAACATTCTTATTTAAGGAACGACACTTTATAGTTTGATTTCTTCTATCTATTAGTCCGGGAGGCCACTAGAGATACGCATATTTTTTTTATATTACCATGAACTATAATCAATTCAAAGCCGCACTGGTGCCTCAGCTCAGCGGGTATAAATTGCATTTTTTTTTACTAGGAAAATCGTGAAATATTGGTTTTTTCAATATAACTCGCAAACTATCAATTTTAGTAAAAAATGTATAAAATTAAAATTAATGGTCTAATAAAACTACGTAATTTTTGTTTAATAACATTTTTTGTAGCTCTTTGGTTTTTGAGATATTAACGATTTAAATTAAAAATAAACACCACATATCTCAAAAACTAAAAGAGCTACAAGAAAATGTATTGAACAAAAATATGTTTTTAATAAGTTCTATAAAAAAATATATACATATTTTTATTAAAATAAGTAATAAAGGGGATATAGGCAAAAAAGTGATTTTGTCCTAAAATTTCGCCAATAACAATATTTTTGTGGTACAAGTAGGTATACAAACTCCGATCCATCTAAAAATTGATTTAAATTGTTCTATTTATTAAATGAAACAAACTAATATACATGTGCCTCGAGGCAATGTAGGATAACATGGTGGCACGGATATTGTATTTAATTTTTTTTTGGTCCAATAACTGTACCCACTTCGATCCACTTTTTACAATTTTAACCAAAAGAAAATTTAAACTCTATTTTATTAAAAAAAAAATAAGTGCCTCCTCTATCTGGGTGTTATATACCTGGCAGGAAGCTTAATATTTTTTGATCTCCTATGCTACTATGTGTATGGCTCATCGTTTAAATATTTTGATTATTGATTTAAATATTAATAATAATAATTCATAAATGCAGTTACTCGTTCAGAATGACCTGGAGAAAATTTTAATGATATTTTTAACACACATTTTTTTTTTAAATAGTTTATTTACCGTTAAACGTTTAAAACATTTCTTTTATTAAGAGTCCATTCGAACCGCGGAAATTGGATGCAATTTGGGGTTCGGGGCATAATGTTTTTCTCAAACACTTAAATCTAGGCTTCTGTTGTAATAGTTTTTTAAATTTGGATTTAGTTTTTAATATTTCCTTGAGTGAAAGTCACCCTAAAATCGGTTATGTTTAGATACTATTTTCTCTTAACTCGACTCATATTTCAAAAATCCGTTACAGCAGAGGCATAGACTATTTTCTTACCTTTAAAATGGTGTATAATTTATGTCATTTAAGTGAAAAATAGTTACCGAAAATCATTATCTTCTGTAGGCTTGCAATCGGAAACAACATCGCATCAATTTACCAAATTTGGAAGAACCTAAATAAAATATAATATTTTTAATGCGGCTATACAAAATTTGTGGTAGTAGGAGTTTGTTAGTCTCCGCCCACCGTCTTCGCGTCCTTTCGCCCGCGGGAACCTTAAGGTGTAGCGTGGTGCACTCTTAAGCTATATTGTTTATTGCCTGAGCACCTACAAGCATCACAGGCCAGCACATTACGGGTGCCATTTTCTGACAATAAGCTAATCTATTTTTATCAATCCCAAAAATATTCGAAAATGCAAATAAACTTATGATCATTGAACGAATACAATAATTGATTGAGTGGACAGGACAGTAAGGCGGAAATAACAGTCAGAAGAACATATTTAATCATAGATAATGCTTGCTTTTGGCGAACGAAGAAACTAATTTTAAATAATTTTTGCCTTTTGGATTACGACAAAAATTTAGAATAGAAAAGAAGTTGGCGAATTAAAGAAGAATCCACACTAAATTACTTCGGAAGCGGAAACTTTGGCCCACCGAATATGGAGCGATTTCATTGTTCTGGTAGAAAAGCATTAATCATCTGTTGAAACTTTAATTTAATTAGCTTTTGGTACCCCCAACAACATCTAACATAAATTTGAACTTTTGTAATAGAATATTTCAATATCAAATATTCTTTTATGCTTTCTACCGCTTTCTTTCCATGCATTACTAATATTATTGGTAGTTTTTAATTTTTCCATTTGTATTTTTCTTTCTTTAGTATGGTGAACGTCACTGGCTTATACTGTAATAGTTTTTTAAAAAAATGTATTAAACTTCCAATTTACATTTTGTAAACATTGGACACCTTTTAGAGCGCTTGCCAAATAGTACAGAGTCATAAAGTATTTTGAAACAGAAATTACAATGTTTTGTGTGGCAGACCATTAAAATTGTACAATAAATATGCTTTGAAATTGGGTTTATGTAAGCAACGTTATATTATAGTTATTTTTTTTTGTTTCTCTAGTAATTACTAAAAATAAATAGACGCGTCCAGCTGGAAAAACCCATGAATTGAATTAATGAGGTTGGTTTTCTAAACTTGCATTATGGTAAGTAAATACACTGAAATCGTGTAGTTTCTCTGGAAGTTGTTAAGCTGCCAAACTCTAGTAAGTAAAATATTTATTTATTTACTTGCCGTCTTTATTATCGGTAATTTTTCAATAAAAAAGATTATATGGGTCAGTCTAGTACGTTTATTTACAATAAAGAACATGGCTTAAAAAAGTGAAATTTGACCTTGATTGATTCGTAACTAAACCGGTTAATTGCATAAAGTAAAGACACCTTTTGTTTTATTTCTTTTTACAGGGTGGCGCAAAACGACCTTCAAGATTTTAAAAATTCATAATTCTTTGTAGAATTAATTTTTATATAGCATTTTTTTTCAGGGTAAAGTAGAGACTTGGAGCGATACAACCCTGCAGAAAGGATTAATATCGTGACTTTTTACTAAGAAGCGGAAGAGCATTGTTTCAACTCAGAGAAATTTTAAAGACATGCTCCTTCTAGCCATACAATATTGCAACTTTTAGCCAAGTTTGAAGCAACAGGATGCGCTGAAAATATTCAACGTGTGCGCGTGTTAATTAAGCACCAAGAACTTTAACACCAAGGCGTTCTTTGCAGATAGGAATCAAACGACGATCCTTGCAGTGCATTTTAAAGCAAGATCTTCATATGCATCCATATAAAATCCAGCTGGTACAACAACTGAATCCACCAGACTATATCGCAAGGCTACAGTCAACAATACAAGCCATAATGAATCTTGCAGACATAAACGCAGATTTTGTAAACAAATTATGGATGTCAGACGAGGCGCATTTTCACCTATGCGGTTTTGTAAATAAGCAGTCACACGTTATCTGTAAATGGAGATCGATACAGGAAAATGCTGGAAAACTTTTTTTTACCACCAAAATACTACTGGTTTAAACAGGATGGTTCTACTGCCCATACTTTCAGAGCCACAATTGCTCTTTTAAAGACACATTTTCCGAATCGATTAATTTTAAGAAACGGAGACTTGAGATGGCCTCAAGATCTCCCGATCTTACTGTTCCGGATTATTTTCTCTGGAGATATCTTAAAGAGACGGTTTTTATAAACAAGCCGGAATGCCTGGAACAACTTAGGGCGAATATTAGGAGGGAAATTTTGGAGATATCTCAAGAAACTTTACGAAAAGTTATGGAAGATGTCTTAAAAAGAGCTCATATCTGTTATCGCGAAAGGTGACATCATTTGACATTCATCATTTTTCATAAATAGATTTAAAAAAATTCCAAGAATCACACTTTGTATTATGAGTGTCAAAATAAAGATTTTCTTAATGTTTGATATACTTTTTTTAATTTGAAATCGTGAAGGAATTTTTGCGCCACCCTGTACTTATTTTTTATTTTGTAACTTACAGACCTTTAAACTAATAACTATCTCTTTACATGGGTTCAGAATGAGTTATGTTTTCACATATTTTGTGAATAAGTTATATGTTTTCACATATTTTAATAGAAGCACCCAGTGTTCGGCTTGGCTACTGCTGCTTTTTTAAATTGAAATTTTCTTTAGTCTATGATTCTACTGTTATTCTGTCCTTTTTCAGTTGTAATTCTGGGCCAATGTGTGACTTTCAACCTGTATGTTTCTTTTTGTGTGGTGGTCCCTTGGTTTGCATACACACATTATATCAATTACCATATTTCGAAGCATATTTGTTGTATATGGCTATATGGTTTAATATTTTATATTTATATATATATATATATATATATATATATATATATATATATAATAAAAATTAAAATATTAAACTGGTTTATAGACAATTTAAAATTTTATATAATATAAAATTTAAAATTTTGTTAAAATCATTGCACACCAATATATAAACGTTTATACACACTTTAAAAAACTTTAACTTTATTTAAATTGGAACTCAACTTTATTTTTCAAGTTAAATTTAATAATAATGAAAATGGGCTTGCGCGAGCAGTGTAACCAAACTTAAAATTCCCCCAAACCGAGCTGTCAACTTCAACTTTTAACCTTACGTTGATTTCTATTTAAATAATGTATTTTTTCCATAATAAATAAAAATACAAAAATTATAGCAAACTAAGCACAAAAAGCAGTCAAAACCTTGTCAAAATATGAAAAGTGGTCAAACTGTAATATCTCATTATGTTAAAGATATTTGTCATTTAAAATAAAAATTTCTAGATTAATAATTCAAATTAAAAAAATTTAAATAAAAGTTAAATCAGGTTTAAACCCTTGGTTATTATTCGTTTTGACATATACGTACTTTGAAGTAATTTCAACGTTGGACAACATTTTTGTGGTTTAAAGAGCCCGAGGATTTATCTAAAGTAAGCAAACAAGGTGGCGGCTCGTGGTGTATAGTAGAAGGGGTTCACATCTAAAATCATGTCACATAAGTGATGGCCCAGATGCAGGTGCCGCCGGCGGCGAAAATTTTGCGGTGCCACCCCAAGAACGTTTATTTTAAGCCTTAAAAAAGATGTGTTGGCTTGTCATAGATTAAATTAAGAAACTTTATTTCTTTAATCGCTCAAAACCCACAAAAGTAACACAAGATATGGATATCGTTATGAAAATAAAAATAAACAACCGCCATTATCTTAGAATGATATAAAAAAAAAAATAAAAATACAAAATAAATTTAAATCCTCTCAAAAACATTCCATAAAATATTTCTATGCATTTCACTTACTACGTCTAATATTTAAATTAACCACATTGTTTTAACACAAAGTCCATTCGTCTTTCTTTGATTTCTGCAAATTTTTTATAACTAAATTGTTAAAATCGGGAATTCTTGCACTAATTTAATTGTAAATTAAGAAAATGGCAGAATATTATATCAAATTATTATTTATTAACTACCGAGTTAAAAGTAACAAAAAAAAAAATACAAACAACCTGTTTATCACTATACACTGAACTTTGAATTACTCAAAGAAGTTCAATCCTTTCACCTCAAATCCGTCTATGCTAAACTTGTCACTAATCATAACAAAATCAAAAATAAAATTCCTTTTACAAAAAATGTGTCCAATTGAATAAAAGACCGAGTTTTAATCCCATTAGTGGGAGTGAGGGTAAAATTTCAAAGCGGATTCGAGGGCACATTCGTGAAAACGATGACCGATGGCTGTCGACAGGCCCGATGCCCTGAAAGCATTGGGAATAACATTTGCACGTTTGCGGAGCGACGGTAATTAAATAAGAGCATAAATAAGTTAATTCGGAAATTTAAGTTTGGTAAAATATATTATTACGGCGACTAATTAAATGAAACATAAATAGGTTAATTCGGAAATTTTTTGGTAAAATATATTAATATATCAGTTATGATTGTATTTTTTTGTGATTTTCACGAGGGGGCACGTGCTCATGTGTTTATATGCCAGCCCCACTGCAAACAAGATTGTAGAACTAAACTTTTGTCTAGTAAAAAATAAAAATAATTATATATTTTTTTGCCGGAGGCAATAATTAAAAGGTATATGGAAATATCCTTTTTAAGAACCCAGTGTAATAGTACAGGAAACGAACCATTTTCCCTAGCAATTTTTTTAAAATGCATGGAATGACTTGAAATTTTGACACTAGGTAGGGAATAGTCCAATGATCAAAATATGTCATGCCGAAAGGCGCCTTTACCTTGGGTGTGGTTGCCAAACCATCTCGGTGGTGAATTTTTTTTTTATTTTGACTAAAGAAATCGATAGAAAAATGATTTCGAAGCAAAAAATGTTCCATTAATTTTTTTTTTGGAAAATGCATACTTTTCAAGTTATTCGCGATCGAAAGTAGGAGTTTTTCGTCGATAAAATCAACGTTTTTAATCGGAGTTGCTTTTAAATAAACGAATAAAATGTTTTTTTGTTATTGCTGTGGGACCAATACAAACCATGTTGTGATTTGTTAAAAATTAGCTGTTATTCATCAAACACAAAATTTTAGAGTTTCAAAGGCAAACCACGCAAAATCTTGTATTTTTCGAGAAAACCCAATAATATCTTTTTTAAAGCATCTGCAAAGAGCTTTTAAAAAGGTATGTATCATAAAACAAGATGTGATTAAAATGAGGTGAGATCTAAATTTTTTGTGTGCAAAAATCTTCGAAAACAACCTACACATTACCACCCTAATTAAAATGAGTCTTAGCCCTTTTTAATTCTCTTTATCTATGTATCATAAATACATTCTAAAATTTTAACCAATTTTTAAATTGCTTAATTTTGAAAAAAAAATGGAGCTGCAAGTAAAAATCAGATTTTAGAATTTTAATAAAAAATGACCTTTTCTTCAAAATAACTCGAAAACTAAGGTAAATACGTAAAAATTACTAAGGTATTAAATTGTAGCTTTCTGAATTACAAACATTTTGCTTTTTTTAATTTACTGTGCGAGATTCAAACATACCCCTTTAAAAAAGTAAGGGTTTTAAACAGTTTTTACATAATAGTACCTTATAGCTCTTCAAAAAACCAACAAAATGGTTTTCTAAAGAACTATTTATCACCAAAACTGAAAGAGTGATGCTTAAAAAATTGGGGCATTCTAAAAGCGATTCGATGCATTTTTTTAAATCCGCTGTTTTGTACTATTTTTTGCATTGTAATGTAAGGGGTGGATTTTTAAGGATTAAAAAAATTACTAAATTAAATTAGTAATACTTTTAAGCAGTCACATTTTTTAATTACAACTCTGTGACAATATCTTAATTCTTCTAGGATAAACATTTTTTTTATTAAATAATAGTTAGGGTTGACTTTTAAGGTTTAAAATATATTAAATAATGTTTCAATGAATTAAATACTCATTTTTAAATTTATATGAGCCTAATTTTATGTGACTTAAGCTTTGGTATAAAGGTAGTTTTCACCCCTAAAAACTAAAAAGCAACCCACAGCATAATAGAGGTTTTGAAGTTAAGCTTAATCCCAAGTTTTCATGCAAATCTATTTCGGAAAAAATTGCCAGGTTTTGCTTCGTTTTCTGGGCTATAATGGATTAACTCCCATTGTAGGTTAAACATTTAAACTTAGTTATGCATATATCAAGGAGGATAATTCTTAAATAAAATCATGTGCCAATGCATTTTATAAGCAATTTTGCAAAAGGTGCCATATATTAGGTAAATATATGTTTTAAAATAAAGATACATTTTTAATAAAATTCCAGTGTAATAAGACAATTATTAAACTAAAGTAAACTTTGTCACTGGAATTACCAGAAGCTTATATTTAGCACGTAAAAGCATTTAGGTACAAGGTTAAGTGTTTTTATTCCTAAAAATACACATTCATCAAATGAGATGTAGCGCTTCACTCGTTACAGACCTAGATATTTAAACATGTGGTTTAGATTTAACACTGTAAAGGTTGACTTTGAAATTTAGCAAGGTATAAAAATATTTAATTTTAAGTGTATTTTTTTTCTTCAATAATAATTTAAAATAATAAAAAAAATATACGGGTACTTGAAAGCAATTTTTTTATAGTAGAAAATTTTAAAAAAGTTAGAACAAATGAGACAATAAATTAATTCTACCAGTTATTGCAATACAGCACTGGCATAGCTAGGATTTTTAACTTTTTTTTAAATTTAAGAAGTGAGACATGGGATCCACACCAAATATATACCAGATTCTATTGGCCCCAAGGAAAACACTTTGGTAAAGAATAATTTCATTTTGGAATTTGCGAAAAAAAAATTCTCCCCTCCTCCCCCAGCGAAAATCTGGGTTTTAAAAGTGAATTCTCAACTCGTATTTTTTGTAAATTTGATTAAATTTTATCGTCAAATCTTAAGTTTCGCAAAATTATCTATGGTTTTTTAAAACCTATGACCAGTTAAAATTTTCACTCAATTTTTTTAAGCAAATATTTCAGATGCCTCTAATTTTAAGAAAAATGCTGATATGTATGCAAAATTTAAAGATAAAATTTACCTTAGACCACGAAAAAATACAAATAGAGGATTTTCTTTTAAAACTTATATTTTCTTTTGGGGGAGAGGCGTAAATATAAAGTGTTTATCTTAAGACCAATAGCATCTGGTATATAGGTGTGGGTGCCATCTCTCACTTTTTGGATAAAAAAAAATTAAAAATCCTAGCTACGCCAGTGAATACCAGTTATTTTTTATCTTGTGAGAACGCAACGTTTAAGTTTTCAGTAACGGGTAAAAGTTACGAAGATCTTAAATTTGCAACAACAAAATTATGCTCAGACCTTTGGTTGCATCATCTCCGAAGCATGCAAAGCTATTTACAATGTACTGCGCAAAGATTCCAGCCCTTTTTTATCCTGTTATGATAACGTTTACTGTTACCTATCAAGAGCACGGTTTAGATGCACACATTGCAATAAATTCATCCTTAAGTTTGCTAGCCTTGTTGATTGCAATGCTACAATTTTAATATGACAACAAAGCGCGAGAGCCACCCCAGCCTGAGTTAAGTTGTTGAAAATTAATTACAGGGTGTCCCAGAATATGTGGGCAATCTCCCGGAATCTAATAAAAAGCCCAAAAATATTATGACAAGTTTCCATAAACTTTATTCCTACGAGCCTTCTCTACGGGGATACAGGTACAGGGTCTTTGATTATATTTACGTGGCTTCTGAGACCTTTATTTTTGAAGACAGAAAAATGTTTTATATAAAAATTGTAGGATTTTTTCCATATTATCTTTTGAAATTATCAGTAAAAAAATATCGCAATAAAAAAATGGAAAAATATAGGCAACTTCAACTTTTTTAAATGAAATGTGTAATTATATGCTACAACGAAAGATCTTTTATTCTGATTTCAAATATATATACATTGATGATATTTGGATAAACCATTTTTGAGATATTTTAGGTTAAATTATTAATAAATTACAAAAAAGTTTTATATTAGTATCAAGAAAGCCATGGAAACAATAAAATTGTTATGTTGCTGAATTTGGTGAGGGTTTTCTCTGGACCAATAATGTTTATTTCCTGCTAAAGTGAAGGAAGACTTTTCGGTGAAGAGAATTTTATTGAAAAACTTTGGATTCTGCTGCATAAACCTAGCTATTTCTAATGCATACTTAGGTCGGTCCTGCATGTTTTGTTCAGGAAGATTCTGAACGGACATAAACTTACAAAGATAAAATTTGTAAAATGTTAAGGTTAAATAAACTTTATAATCTGTTTTATTAAGTTTAGATGCCGCATCCGAGATTGATATTTCAGGATTTTCTAAAATTATTAAAAGTAGTTAGTGCTAGTCCAATAGAAAAAGTATAATAATTATCCTGAAAAAACGAGGATATTCAAAACTTTGTTTTCATTCCGTGCTGCAGTCCTTTTCTTTATTTTAAAGCTTTTTTGTTCAATAAACTTTCTAACTATGTATTTTATAGTATCTATAGATGGTACCCGTTGTTAAAGATATAAGTAATATTCCCTTTGCACTATTTCAACTTTTTCAATATTAATACGACAAATTAATAAAAACAACTTTATTGTTTTCATAGCTTTCTTGGTACTAATATGATTTTTTTTTCAATTTATTTATATTTTAAGCTTAAATATCTCAAAAATGGTTCATCCAAATATCATTAATGTTTATATATTTGAAATCAGAAAAAAAGATCTTTATTGTAGCGCATAGTAACCAGGGTGTTCATTTAAAAAGTTGAAGTTGCCTATATTTTTCCATTTTTTTATTGCATATTTTTTCTGATAATTTCAAAAGATAGTATGGAAAAACCTACAATTTTTATATAAAACATTTTTATGTCTTAAGCTCTAGGAAGCCACGTAAATATAATCAAACCCTTATACAGTGTTTTCCCGTATAATTGCACCCCTTTAAATCTTTATTTTTATAGATAGAAAAAAATGTTTAAAGTTCAGGATTTTCATAGATTTTCATGGTGTAAGATAAAAAACAAATGATAATCAAAATTAATAATCATCTCAACTTCGTTCTTTTAAATGGAACACCCTTATATGATTGAAAATTAAATTCTGCTAATCTTCCTCTTTTCAAAAATATAACTTATCTATGTTGGGATAAACGAGTTGCAAGTTATTTGAATTTAAAATCTGTTCTTATAAGTCATAGTTAGCCATGGATACAACCCAAAGTTTGGCAAAGTTAAGTCGCGTTAGCCATGGTTCGTCTTGGAAACCAAACAAAAATATAAATATTTGACAGAAGTCAATTTGGTTGTATCCATGGCTAACTTGGCAAGAACAGATTTTAAATCAAATACGAACTGTTTTCCGAACATAGATAAGTTATATATATTTGAAAGGAGAAGATTAGCAGAATTTGAATCTTCAATCTATACCGGTGTTCCATTAAAATCGAAGTTGATAGTGATTGTTAATTTCCGGATCATCATTTGTTTTTCTATCTTACACCATGAAAATTTCAGAAAATCTAACTTTCATTAAACTATTTTTTTCCATCTATAAAAAAAAATTTTGGGGGCATTATAGGAAACCCTGTACATAACAGATGACCCTGAAATCGTTTTTTTTTTAATAACTTTTAAAATACTAGGCGTAATTTAATATTTTTTAATATGATGGTTACTAGATAAGTCTTTTAAAATAAACCCATTAAATCATATTTGACTTATTTAGTTTGCCAGGGACGGACTAGCTCTGACACAATAATAGAATTTTTTTAACACCCTGTATGATAAAGGCTTAACAATATTATTTTTGGATTGCTTTAACCTTAAACTAAAAAAAAGGTATTTTTGATTGACATGATAAAATCAACTGTTTACGAGAAATAAAATATCGTGTTTGGTAATTTTTTTTACATTATACAGGGTATTTTCTAATTGTGCGCCAATATTTAAGAAGGAAACTTTTGGGTTCATTTTAAGAAGAAAACTTCATATGAACGTATGTCCTAAACGTCTTAACTTTTGAGATTTTAAAAATAAATCCTTTATTAATAATATCTGTAATACCACTTTAGATATTTTAATAAAATTTGGCATACATATACTATATATCAAGAAGCATTTTTTAGTGTACCATATTTATTTTATTTGCCAAAATAGGCTGGTCAAATTCTGTACGAACGCCACTGGTGGAAATTTAAAAAAATGTTGTAAACTAAAAAAATGCTTTTTAATACATAGTACATTTATTCCAAATTTCATTAAAATATCTAAAGTGGTATTACCTACAGATATTAATTAATTCTATGCTTTAAATGACTTGTGGAGCATTAGCCTGCAGTTTTAGCTGTTTATAGATCTGTTTGTTACCCAAAAAAAGATTACTCTATTTTACACTTTTTTGTCAATTAACCGTTTGTTATCGTCAGTGTAATTTAGGATAAGGTGTATGTCTCTGAAATCAGTTTCAAAACATTTTGTGATGAGAAAGCAACTCTTCACTACCAAAATGTTTTTGTTTCGCAAAAAAATTGAATTCCCTAAATGCTTTATTGCAATTTTACTAAATGGATTTCCTAGAAAATAAGTTCCAACACCCCAAAATATATTTTAATCTAATTCGCATTTGATAAAAAATACGTCAGCCTCCTAAGTAATTATTTATTTATTTTTTATTTTACAAAGCTATATTTAGACATAAAAGGTAGTTTACTCGCGATAGTCGTAGACCAAAGTATCGCCTTATAATAAGTAAAGCCCGGCCCCTCCACCAGTCAAATTGAGATTGGGATGAACATCTTTTATCTTCGTCTCTTCCATGCCATCCTCGTCGAACTCGCCCATCTCTCTTCAACAAAAATTAACTCTTGAATGAATCGGGATTACCTTGACTAACTAAGCATAGATCATTATATCTTTAATGAACCATAAATTTAGCGCTGTTCTAAATAAGATCAAATACGCTTTACCAAGAGATAGAGGTTCTCAACGCTTAAAAATATTATTTTTGTAGGAGACTGTACGCAACACATGAGATCTGTTCACTATTCAGTAATATTTTGCACTATTTTACACTTTTTAAACCTACCTAGTCCTTAGTTGATGAGGAGACCTTTTCTTGGTCTTGCACAAGACCAAGACCAAGACCAAAAGACTCGCCTTTTTTGTTTGCATGCCAAGACCAAGACCGGGGTATGCAAGACCAAGACCAAGACCAAGACCGAGGTGTGCAAGACTACGCAAAACAAGACCGACCTGCAAGACTCTTGCACTTCTGCGACTTTTTTTTGATATTATAATATTTAATTTTTATATTCAATATACAGAGGTATTTCATACAGACATGACAAAAGATGTGTCAAGAACTGCCAAAAGAGACGATTATTTAATAAGTAAGAGTTTCTTTAATAAAATAATAATTAAATCGATTACTTTGTTCTTTTAGTTCTATAGTTCTCTAACAACGATAACTAGTAAATTTAATAACATGTTTCAAAAATAATGAGATGGTGACTCAATGATCCGACAAAGCTTGACATCTCCGAAATCGTTTACGACAGAGAAAAATAAGGGATACAAAAGTTATAGAAGCTAAAAATTACTTTCATATTTCTAATGTTTTTTAAATTAGCTCTCTTGTCTCCAAATCTCCAAAATCCAGAAATACATTATTTTTGTTCCACACTGTAAGAAGTAGCACCACAAGATTGCTTCTTAAAATTAGGATATATATAAATGTAAAAGTAATGGATTAATAAAAAATATATTTGCCATGTGATAAAGGAATACTTTTTATATAAATGGATTGTAAAAATCACTTCCGGTTTAGACGGAAAAGTCAAAACAGAAAATGATATTTAAAAGGCATCGACGTCGACATTGTTCCTATATAACAACAATTTGCAGCATAATATACAAGGTGGCGAATGTTTCAAATTGATTTTTCGCCATATTCTTTATTTTAGGGGAAAAGCTAAAAATAAGAGAGTTTTCTTGAGTGGCAGTGGATTGATCGGAAAATTATGAAATAGAATATAATTTTACATTTTATGCCCTTTTTGTCTATAATTTTTGTATGTTTAGTTTGTCACTATCATGGACGATTTCGGAGATATCCAGCTTTGTCACACTATTGAGCCCCCTTATATCTGCAGATTGTTTATAAAGTATTTCTACAAACTTTGTACGGCAAATGTTTAACTAATTTAAAGATATAAACTGAAAAAATTTAAATAACTTTTTTTTTTTAAATCAGAGACCAATTTTTACATATTAGAATTATTTTCACGAAAATTTCACATCTGGTTAAAATTAAGTCTTTTTTTCTGCTCACACAGTACACAGTTTTGTATTTGCTTTTATTTTACTTCTTCAAAGAACATTTATATTATTCTTATTCTAAAAATGTTTCTATATACCACTAAATGTTTAAAAGAAGGTTGTGTCTTAATTTAACCAAAAATAGGGCGCTTGCCATACTATAAATAAATAAATCCCACAATTTAAAATATGCTTTTTAATTAAATAATTTAAATGTACGTTTAAGATTAAATACATCCACAGACTTTCAAAAATCAATATTTTTTTAACAAACCGATCCAAAAATTCAGTTTTTTTAAATTTTCTATTGCTCTGACTTATATTGCATTAGTTTTTAAACATTATCGTAAGAACCGTTTTTGAGATATTCTTAAATAAAAGCATGGTTCTACACAAATGACAGTTATCGACAATGTTAATTATGCACAATTTACTTGTTAATACAGTAAAACTTGTGTTAACGGACACCCTTTTATATCGGCCACCTGTGTTATCGGCTTCTTTCAAGCTAACCAAATTCTACTTTATAGGAAATTCCGTATACAGGGTGTCCCAAAAGGTATGGTCCAAAGTTTGGGATCATGTAGATTGGATCAAAATAAGGTAACAACTTCATATAACTTTTTGCTCTATGCCCCTTCTTTACCGAGCTATTAGCTCTTAAAGGTAACAATTGAAAATCGATTTTTTATTTATAAATTTTGAACGCCTTGTACGATCTGGATTTTTTTTTGTTAATTAATTCTAGCTAATAACTGTCTTGCATTAACTGCTATAAACATGCCCCGAAACCATCAAAGATACCAGGTCCGGAGTATTTAATTTGTAAAAAACTTTAAAATTTTTGCAGTGTTACCATATTTAACATTTTGACCTTACTGGTAGATTCCCCTGAGTTTTCTATGGAAAAAGGTATACTTTATCTTTATTAATTGGACGAGCGGTTTTCGCGTAAAATACATTTATATACCCTGGGGCTCTCAATAAGGTGTACTTAAGGACTCCCTATGAATCTTAAGTCAAAATATACTACCAGAAGTCAATTTTCAGCTGAATATTATAAATAAAAGCGAAAGTGGCCTTCTTGATCTTATTTGAAGATTTATTAGAAAGAAATATGTTTCATTGCGCTGCAATAAGGAATAATCCTAACATTTTGCTTCAGATTCAAAGAGCATATATATCTTAGTAAATTAAGAAAATATTTAGCTGTACAGGGTGCTCACTTTAAACACATACCTTAGTAAAATTTACGCATAGCAGTTTTTTTTTGTAATTCTACTAATAATCATATCATATAGTTTCTACTTTGCTGTATGGTTTTATTGTTTTTATTTATTTATTTTTTTGTTAAAATAAATTAAGTTTTTTTTTAACTTTTAATTTATAATTTTCAGCTGAAAATTGACTTCTGGTAGTAGATTTCGACATGAAAATTTATTGGGGGTCCTTAAGACACCTTATTGAGAGCCCAAGGGAATATCTTATTGAGAGCCCCGAGTATACCTTAATGATTTTAAATGCATTTTACGCGAAAAACCCCTCGTCCCATCAATAAAGATAAGGTATACCTTTTTTCCAAGAAAACTCAGGAATCTACCAGTAAGGTGAAATGTTAAATAAGGCAACACTGCAAAAATTTGGGAAATTTTACAAATTTGATAGTCCGGGCCTGGGATCTTTTTTGGTTTCTGGGGCAAAGTTTATAGAATGTTCATGCAAGAATTTTTAGCTGAATTAATCAACAAGAAAAATTCCACATCGTACAAGCCGTTTAAAAAATTATTAAAAAAAACGATTTTCCTTGTTTTTTAAGAGCTAATAGCTCGGTAAAGAAGGAGCATAGAGCAAAAAGTTATATGAAGTTATTACCTTATTTTGATCCAATCTACATGATCCCAAACTCGCGACCATACCTTTGGGACACCCTGTATAAATACCCTTAAATAATGGACACCCTTATAAAATAGCCACGGCCAGACAAATCTCAATTTTTATAACCTATTTCAGGTAAATCAACATTTTTATATTGGCCGGAATTTCTTTGGGCTAATTTGTATTTTATTATATTTTGATTGTATTCTCCAAATTTTAAAGGTGAAAATACCCAACAATAATATTTATGGTCAGGTTCAAAAAGCATTAGTGACAAAAGGATTATCTTCACATTATATTTTTAGTTGTGTCTTAAATCGATAAGAATAAACTTATCGTGTTCGGAATCGATAAGTGTTTAATCATGTCCCTAAAACGAAAGGGTTTGTCACTAAAGGAAAAAATTCATGTTATCGCAGAAAGTGAAAAGTACGCTTTGGTTTCGCGAAAACTGGCTGAAAAGTTTGCGGTTGGAAAATCCTAAATAAATGATATCATCAGAAATAAAGCTGAACTAAAACGAATGTTTGAAGAAGGTGTTAATTTAGAACAAAAGAGGAAATTCCCGTAGTCGGGAAGATTGGCAGTAGATCAAGTCTTCTACAATTGATTCTGCAAAGCATGAGGTAAAAATGTTCCAATATCTGGAAAGTTAATTAAACAAAGAGCCCTTGAGACAGCAAGCAATTTATAAGTGGAAAGTTTTGTAGCCTCGAATGGTTGAACAACTGTTACCTGGCAATACTGGCCACCCTTCTATAAAGGCCAATTATTCTTAATTTTATGGTGGCCGTTCTAGACAAGTTTTACTGTATCTCGTTTTACAGACAATATTTTATGGATAGCCAAACAATTCGCAAATGATCGGCTAGGATCGGCTAGGATCGGCCTAGTAACCCGCTTCAGGCGCGTAAACTGGAGACATAGTTGGATCTTACACGTCTGGAATATGCATTGGGTGTTTAGGTATGTAACAAAAGTGATTATAAATAATGGAAAATATAGTGTCAGAAGGTTATGAATATAATTATATAAACCAAAGCCAATTTAGAACCAAACTACATTCTAAAGAAGAAGTAGAGGTTAGTATATTATTATATTTGCGGAAATTAGTGATAACAGTAAACAAATATGGCGAGCTTGACGAGAATTTAAACCAGGACATGTCTTCTGGTAATAATTATTTTTCTGTCCAAAACCAGCAAGATCAATAGACGTTTGATAATGATGTTGCCATGGATTTTGACGATAAGCAAAATATGGACATAGAAGCAATAAAAACTAAATGGACGGAAATTTCGAATTTAGTTATGTCGGCTTGAAAGTGATCCTGAATCTTTTGGACCCACTATATGAAATTTTTGGGACAACTGTCAAGCAAGCCAAATCAAATAATTCATTGATATCAGGCTTGCATTGTGCTTTTAAATATAAAGGAATTCGTCTAAAAAAAGAGGCAGGCAGTATTAAGAAAAGAAAAAAAAATCTTACAACCGATTTTAATATCAAAACGTAAGGTTATATTGACAGGTAGAAAAGCATCGTTAATTGGACGAAAACCTGGAGAATCTAACAGAAACAGCAAAAAAAAGCACCACACAAATTGGCACTGTATGTAGAGGGAACATTGGACTGTGACAATAAATTCAGGAAATAGTGACTTTTTTTCGATTGTTAATTTGTCATTATGTTAGTCTACATAAAATTAAAAGTTGGTTGTATACTATGTCTTATTTACATTTCTATAAAAAAACATAAACTATAGACGTACAAGCATAAACTACGTCTGTGCTTTACAAGTTAACCAACCCAGTAAGCTGCAGACGTATAAGGGTAACTACGTCTCCACGTATACATTTTTTTGGTCGGATGTAAAACGAATTTTCAGCTATGCCTTATGCGTCTGCAGTATAAGTATAGGGACCCATTTTAGTGCTATAAAAATTCTGAAACATGTTATAAGGTCGTAGGTTCCACTTGCTGAAGTTCAACACAATAATTCCTTGTGTTTTTACAATTTAAATGTCTTTTTTGTGTAATTTTTTAAATATTCATTTAATAGTTGCAATTACAGGAAAAAAGGTCTTGTTGTACTCTGCAACAATTTTTAAAAATCAAAACCTGCGCGTACGCAGATAAAAAAAAGGAAGTAAAAAAACTTCCAACCTGAAGAGGCCTTTAGTTAGTTGTTGGACAATCTGTCTTTCTATTATTTTCTGAAATCTAAACGACGCCAATGATAAAACCAGCTAACACGGTCAATAGTAACTTTTCCTACAAGGTATACGGCGATCGATTCTTGTCCCCCTACGCGTCACACTTTCTTTTTAAACAACCCCTCGATATATTTCGCCCTTTTACGCACGGCCCTTACACCTGTCACCGATTCTCCCCTCTTAGAAATACCTGTTTATACGGGGGTGGACGCCATATTAAGCAAAACTTTAGAGGGTGAATATGAACCTGTTCGATCCTCAGTAAACCTTTTTGGTTTCTTGGGTTGCATAAGTAATATTAAATAGGGTTAACTAGAATTTTTATTTTGTACCAAAATTTTTTAATGTGCTTTATTAGAATAAAAGTATTTTATGCGGATTAGTTTGATTTTTTTTAATTAAAATTCAAATTATTATTTCGGAATTTTAGTTCTTGAGATAAATGGAAAAAAAATGATTCGACGACCAGTGTGCACAAAATTTTCTGCTATGCTAAGTTTTACATTAATAAAACTAAAATTAAAGATCACTGAAATCAAAGCAAAACAATATCAAAAACCAGTTGGGAAGGGGTTACTACGAAAGCCTAAGTGATTTAGATTAAAAAAAAATGGTATTTCTCAAGTTTTTTATCGATAAAATGCATCCATTTATGTTTAGCAATTTCCAGTAATTTTTTTTTATATTCTACGTGTAAAGATAAATCATTTTATTTGTTTTTAATATCAATTTTTAGATTTTAAAAATATTTTTTCAAAAAAAACTTTTAATCAAAAAATATTTATTTTTGATGTTTTTTAGTTATTCTTTTTTTAAGGAACACTTAAAAATGTTTGAAATCTCAAAAAAAATTAGTCATGTTGATTTTACATTCCAAAAAAGTGGAGCCAGACATCTAAACAAATACCCTTCATTTAAAGCAGTTAAAACAAAAAAAACAAATTAGGTTTGGATTATATTCACCTATTAAAAACATATTTGTATCCACTAGATATATGTAATCAAAAAAAAAAACTTTAGCTTTATATTTTCTATTGTTAAAAGGACCAACATTTTATAAGAATTGAGTTTGCGCCGTTTTCTTTCGCTTTGGAAATACTACTTTGTGACATTGGTATGTATCCAACTCCAAAAAACGGTTAGATTTTGTTTGTCCTAAAAGTTGGGGTGGTTGGGTTTTTATAGTCTGTTTTTAAATATACCGTGTTAGCTCTCCCTTTCCCATTTATGATTATACCTGCCGACAGCAATAAAATTTCGATGGTAGGTATTAAAGGACAGAGCATTAGAGACGGACTTTAATAATATAAGTGATTTATAATTTATTGTTTATTTAGGGTAAAGTAATAATAATATATATATATATATATATATATATATATATATATATATATATATATATATATATATATATAATAAAAAATATATATATATATATATATATATATATATATATATATATATATATATATATATATAAAGAAAGAGAATTATTAATTAATATTATTTTTACTAATATTAAAATAATAATAAATATAAAAATAAATATTTAATATAAATATTAAATAAATAATTAATAATTAAAATTTATAACCATTATCTATAAAATTACATTTTGAATCTAAATATCTAAATCTAATTTTTTCACTATCAGAGTTCATCTTGAGATTATTAAAAAAATTTTGTTTTTTGATAGAAATGAAAGAGCCCTTCAATTTTTTAATGTGCTGTAGTAAATTTTTTTCCAGCTTCAACTGGTATGTTAGTAATTACATTTTTAATCAAATTTATAACACTGATTTAAAGTGGTGTAACTTTTCTGCCTGATCTTTGATTTTTCTTGGTTCTCAAATGTTTGGTTAAAAACAGGATAGGAGGGGAAACCGTAAGACAGATGCCCAGCCTGTTCAGCCAAATTATCAAAATACATATTTTTAATTGCATATGAATTTAGCTTCCAAAAGTTGCGTTTTTTTTAACTGAATTAAAATAAATATCATTTTTTAACAAATATTTCTGGATTTAGTTTTTGAACTTTTAAAGAACTTTGGGCTTTGTTTTTTTTTTAAAAAATTTTTTAATTTTTTATTAAAAAAATAACACTGTTGTTTGAAAAATTTTTAAAAGATAATTTTGAAACCAGTTTTCAAAAAATTCGAATTTTTTCCTTATGATAATCCAAGCTAGAATCCTTAAATTCTTTAGACAACAGCAAGCAGTTTGGGACAAACCGTTTTTCTGAACCAGCGTGTATTATGGTAATGCGTTTTCCTTTATTTGAAGGTGCTTCGTCCGACAGTTTTTACTGAATCAACCCATCTTTTTGGGTACTGTGTCTGTGTATCGAACCATGTTTCATTAAGGTAAATTATGGATCGTTTTTACCTATATCTTTTTTAATTTCAAGAAATTAAATCTCCAAGTGCGATTCCACTACTACTTGTCTTTTGTCTATTTTGCGGTATTTTTAAACCCCTTTTTCAAACAACTATGGAGGGTGGCCCTTGGGGTTTTTATTTATATTGGTTCGTCTTCGTCTAGCTTCTTTTCAGTTTATCCAAGGTAGGAATAATTTCCCCTTTCATAAAGACAATATTTTACCCTTTTTATTTGGTCCCGATCACTATTCTCTATACGAGATTTGGGAAAAACACTACGTTTTTTTTTTTGTTCTTTTTTCACTAATAATAATTTTCCCCCCTTATCATGATATTGGAGTTTTTGTAAGTGACAGGTTTCTTTTAAAGCTTTTGTTTAATTAGACCTCTACTGATTAAAGTTTTATACCATTTTTCAAACGTGTTTTGCATCTAATGACAAATATTTGCGATGCGACATAGCTATATTCTCGTAAAACAACTTTTTTCGAAGAAAATAAGCTTTGTCTATGACTTTAAAGCAAAATCACCCTCATGTATCTGACCTTAAGCGAAGTTTTCGTCCCAAAAAAAGGGGTAGATAAAAAAAAAAAGAATAAATCAATAAAGCAAATTATTTTTTAAATTTAAAATTTAAATTTTAAAAACGGGAAAGGGAAAAGGTTTAAACGAATAAACCCTACCGAAATAAAACTTTCTCGTCTGAGAGTATTTAATCAAATATCTTCAAGAAGTGAATTATAAAGGATCCAGACTCCGCTTGTCAAAGATATGCACTTAATCCATTAAACCGCATAGGTTTAGTGCAACCTTCTTTGATGTTTTACTTTACATCTCTTTCTTGGTTTTATATTTTCTATCTTTTTTTTTTCACCGATTTTAGGAGAAGTCTTTACTTACATTAAAGTTTTAAAAGTGCCGTAGAGGTCCTGTGCATTAATTTCATAAGAATAAGAATATTAATATACTTAAATCATATTTTTTATAACTGTGAAATAAACAATAATTACATCAATAATCTAATACATTTTCTCATACAAAAACAATTTTTCTACACATGGCTACCTGAATTAAAGTAGCGACATCGAAATATTCTTGTATTTATGTAATTGGTCTAAACTGTAAATGCAAACATTTAATATGACCTGTGTGACCCTTGAGCCACATTCCTATTGTCAGTATAAAAGTATTTCCGTGGCTAAAGCACTCGTTTGCAAGGCCGAAAAGAAAGAATATTATTTCTCTAATCTTCTAATATTGTTTATTTTAAATATTTATACCTAAAGGCGGCTTGACACAATCACATTTTTTATTTTTAATGTAGAATTTAATAATGAGTTACTTGGCAATATAACCCTTTTTTTTTAGCCAGCTGTCAATAAAGTTTTTGTATCGTGTAGAGGAGCGAAGTTATATCGTCTATAAATAGACAGGGACACCCAGTACATTTTTTATTCAATGAGGAAGTATTGAAAAACTTATTTAAAAATTCAGTAAATGCCCTTAAAAGTTAATATGTGCTTGTAAATATTTTAAAACTAATTATTAAATAATTAATTGCTAAATTTAAATATTACAAGGTCAACGAAAACGCTCTCTGATTGGTCAAGCCACGTGTGACGTCAAGATTCGATAAACAAAGTGCTCTGGCCCACGCTTGGTCCTTGCCATTTAATCATTGGTTATTCCGCTTGTGTTTACATCGGGTTGTGACCAATTTAGTGTACCTAAAGACGAGTTTTTAATTATATATTAATATAAAACCTGATTTAGTGTGTGACGATAGCCGGTTTAAAGTTTAAACGAGAATATGGATGTAATAGAGGATTTAAGAGGTCTGAACTAAATACTATAAATGTTATGTAGTACCACTATGTAGTTCCACAACAAAAACTGGCTCCCAAACAAATTATTTTTTTTAATTAAAAAAAGGTAAAGATGAAAATACGAAAGAAATGGTATATAGCGATGAAGAGGGATTTGAAGAAAAGTCCAGTTAGTGAAAATCTACTTCATATATTCATGGGAAGATCATTTTAATGTAAGTACCTAATATTTAACTTGCCTCAAAAACAGACAGCATTTCTCAAATATTAAATATCATTTTCTCGGTTTTTATTTAATAATTAGACATACAAAATGGAAAAAACTATTTTAATAAGATCCCTTCGGTAAGACAGATGTTTATTATTTACAAAAATCTATTATTTAGGTTTTGAGGTTATCTTTTACCAAAGCTTTTGCAATTTTTACTTTATAAAACAGCACTGTACCATGTATAGTAATATTACTTTAAAATAATGTTTAATTTTGAATACATACCTTGTAGCTTTTACTTCTTTTAACCCAGCTCCCATGAAATTTGGGTTATTTCCCAATAATGTAACATTGATAATGCATCAATTTTTGGCAAGTTATCAGATTGCCCCTTAGACAAATCCAGCTTCAGTAGAAGTCATAATAAATGAAGTCTAGTTTCCTTAAAACAATTATAATAGAACAATATTTGTTAGCAATAACGAAAGCAAATGAAAACGGCACTCAAGAAACACGCCCAACTAACAAAATTATAAAACAAAATCACCTTGATGCCGCGTTTAAATGACAAGCAAAAACAGAAAGTGTGACAGAAAGTCGTTTTGACCGATACCGATCGTGACGTCAGCAGCAAGCGACTCCTTGTTTGCGTGAGCTGCGTTTTTGGCGCGGAGAAAAATTATTTTGAATTTCAACATTTTATAGAACAACAGTAAGTTGAAATTAGAAAAATATATGGAAAATTGATACTTTATAGTTTTAGAAACTCTATAGTGTAATATAGGTGCAATGTAACTTCCTCATTATGTCACTTTGTAAAAACAATCAGTTAAGTAATAGGCATAATTCAGTTTGTAGCAGTTCCTTGAAATTTACTTACCTCAAGGAGTTAATTAAAAAATCACTTGTGACGCCAAATTCTCAAATAATTATGGATTTTTTAAAAATTAATTATGAAGAAAAATCAAATATGAGATTTTTGGTCTTGCGTTACTTTTCAAGAGAGGATCCGATATGATTTTTAGGTCTTTTAATAATTCTGATAAACTAATACTATACAGTACCTTCATTAATGTCTGTAAACCACGTGACCATGCGATTTTGGTTTGTAATAGTGGCTCAACTGCTTGGTTTCTTTCTTTTTACCAATGTTGCCAAGTTGAAAAAAGTTTATAAATTTTGCCTACATTTATTTTTTTATGTGACCAGTTTCTAAACTTTGAACAAAGCGGAAAATGTTTACATCAAAATTACTGGTTATAATAACATGCTAAAATGTTAAAATTTCGAAAAAATCAGAATCAGTGCAGGTTAATGGTCAAAAGAACACACCTTTTATGAGCTAAAATAAGGCTTGGCAACACAGCAAGCTTTGTTTCACAGTTGACTTGACTGACACTACAGACAGGTCATTGTTGGCGGTATTTGGTTTTTGGAAAACGTCAGTGGTTTCTGGATAATTTTTTTGGAGAATTTTTAGCATGCCATGCCAACTTTAATTACCGTAAATTACTAATTACTAAAAATAGTAAAAATTATTTTTCCTAAACTCACCAGAGGGCTCAACATTTCGCAAATTATCGCAATGCGTGTTGCGCCCTCGATGACATTTTTTTTTTTTAATTTGAGTATTTATTTGTTTTTCTTTTATTTGAATTCGGCTTTTTTTTTTTGTACTTTTTCAAATTAGACTTTTTTGCCATGGTTTTTAAGGCTGTGTTAATGGTTTTTAAAAAAAATAAGGATGCTCAAATGTATAAATTTCCAAAAGATCAAGGGGTAAGTAAAAATATCCTAGCTTTTTAAGCCTGTGCTAGTAAAAATATTTAATTTTGTTAAAATAATTGGCCTAAAACCCCAAACTTATTTTCGTTTCCCAAAATTTTCTTCTTGACTGGGGTTGTAGCAGAAAACTAAAACAAAAAATTTTGTTTTAGCTGTATAATATTTGATTAATGCAATTAGTCAAGAAGACTTAAAGGGGGGGGCCTTTTTATGGAAAAAGTCCGAAAGTCATGCCGTATTTATTTTAGTCCGGGCTTGGTATGTTGGTGGAACCAAAAAAAATCTACCTTAAAACAAGATGCAATTCCGTCCTTGTTTCTTAGTGTTTCTTCAGGAAAAGACGTGGGCTTAATTAATTCTCAGAATTTTTTACCTAATTGTAATTTACATTTTGGGTTGTTTGGGCCATTATTATAGAATAATATAATAATCATTAGTGTTTAAAAAAATATATGAATTAAAAAATTACAATTTTTTTTTTTTTTTATTATATTTCAATTAAAATAAAATTATAAAAACGAACATTTTGAAGAACCCGCCACATTTTTAGTGGGTTTGTATATCCTAAACCGCCAGATGGCGTTGGCCGTGATCAAATATAAGGTTAAAAGTTTCCTATCTATTCCCATAATAGGGGATCCTTAATCTATGATTTTAGACTTTCTTAATCAAATTATTCTCAAAACGAAACTACAAGCAAAAGTTCTTTGAGGACTACTTTGCATATTTGGAGTTTATAACGTAAGTTTTTTTTTGATTATTCGAGGTTACGTAAAAAACCCTTTTTTAACTTTTAGAAACCGTTTAACATGGGGGAGTGAAAAAATGCGTTTATTACATTTAGAAGTGAAACCCTGTAAGAGGATGGAACTTAGTCTTTTCCCTTATAAAGTTGAGACAGGAAAAAGTTTTGCTTGTTGATAAAAAAAAACATTTGTGGGGTCACAGACAGTTGCTAATCAATAGCTTTGAAAACAAGAATTGTATTTTTAAAGAAAAGTTTACTGGAAGGCCCACCGTGCTTAAAGAACCTGTTCCCGATGGGATACGTGCCCAAAGAGGCCCAGCCAAAAAAAACGATGGAGAAGTTGTCTGCCCAGGGCCGGTAAAATTCTATTTTAAATTAAAAAATTTAAAAATTTTTGTTACCAGTGCCGTGCCATATTTTTTAGAAAAGTCTGTTGGGACTTGCCATAAAGACTTTTAAACCCAAAAAATTTGGGAAAAGCATCCATATAAGCCCAGATTGCAAGAATCCTTTCACCAGATTTCAAAGGGAGTGGTGCAGTTTTGCAAAGATTTTGAAGATTCAAATTTAAAGATGGTAATATTAATAGCGAATTCCGATTTTGGGGGCCTTTAGGCTTGGGGTTTGGCGCTAAACGAATCTGAGCCTTTTTTGGCAAAAATTTCATTTTTAAGATATGCATCACACTTTAAACAACAACCTCATTTACACTATTTTCTTCTTTTTGGACAGAATTCCTGATTTTTACAGAATTGAAAAAACAATAAATTGATAAACACCTTTAACTTGTTTTTATATTTATTTTATACCTATTTTCATTTAATTGTAAAAAATTTACTTTCAAACGCCGCAACCAGGTATACAATAAGCAATTTTTAAACAAAATGGCCGCCCGTTTGAAAGTAATACTTGGCAATTTAGAAGAAAAGTGTAAATTTAAAAATAAAAAATTTTAAAAAAAATTTATAAAATATTGTGTGCCACTTTAAAAACCCAAAATTTGTACAAAAAGAAGGGGAATATAAGGGGTAAAAAGAGGTTGTTTTATTTTCATGTTTGATGATGGATATCTCGGGAAAAAGAGACGTTTCCCCAAATATTTTTTTGATTCGTGATCAGCGTCAAACCCCATACAATTTAGTCAAATGGAGTGCCGCCATTTTTTTGACAACTACCTAATGATGTTTTGGACCGTAGTTTCTTCTCTTTATAAAGCTTAATTTATTTGTTGAGTTAAGTTTGGGGCAGGGAAATACAAACTTGAGCCACAGAGAATCCACAACTTACGAAAATTATGTGATTACTGTAATAATGTTTAAATAATTGATTTTTTTTGAGATTGTTTCATCTTAATTTTTTTTGTTAAATGATTATTCTAATTTCTTTATTATGTAATAAATGACGTGCAAAAGCACTTAGAGTGTAACTTATTACCAATGTACAAATAAATCTAGTCAATTAGTTTTAATTTAATTAATTTAAAAAAAACTGTGTGAACTACGGTTAACATGACCCAAATTTTCCAACCCCAAATAGCAAAACTAATTTTTAAAGTTGTTAGAACAAAAACAGAATATTTAAAAAACTGAAAAATTTTTAATATGGCTATAAACCATTATAAATATCTTTACAACCAAAAAAAGTTTATACAACACTTTGTAATTTTGGAGATCCTTTAGTAAATCACCCAAAGAAATGACTACCAATGTGATAATTATAAAATCTATAATATGTTTTCAGTATTTCTTTAAAAAATATATTTACAAAACATTTCGGACTGCATGTATTTTTTTAAAAGTGCTTATTATCTATTTAGAAAAATATTTTATAGGTATTAATAAGTAGAAGAAAAATTTTTTTTTTTAACTGCTAAATTAGAAAAATTATCCCAAGTATTTTTTTGGGTTGTTTTACAATTAAACTTAATTTATTTTTAAAAATCACTTATTGGATCTTGCCTTGCTTTCCATTTTTTATTTCTGGCTGTCTAATTCAAAAACAAAAATTTTTTAGACCAACCTGACAAAATGAATTTTTTGGGAAAAAAAAAGGCCAAATTTAAGAAATTGTTAAACCTTTTTAAAAAAAAAAAAATAAAAAATTTTTTTTTAAATTTTGAACCAAAAAAAAAAAATTTTGGGTTTTTTTAAAGGGGCAAAAAACCCCCAACATCAATGTTTTTAAATTTTTTTTTTGTAGAATTTTTAAAAAAGGGCGGGGGTTCTAACACAAAAAATAAAAGGGATTTTGAAACAATAATTTTTGTTATTAGAAACGTTATACAATGCTGTTCTCATCCGGGGTATACGATATTAAAGTCCTATACTGTTGTTTAATATAGAAGTTATAAAACTGTTTTTAGCGCCTCAATGGTTTGATTATTAATGATTTTTGACTGTTGCCAGTCTTAAGTGGGCAGAAAATTTTTCCCCACAGCATTTTTTTTTTACGAAAAAAAAATTAAATACATTTTAGGTGCATTTATACCATTGTAAGAAGTACAAGTTATAACATAATAACTAACTGTTTGAATTAATTTTATATTCCCATAGACTGCGCCTAAGCTGGCAACACAGCAATTAAATTACCGTGTTATCCAAAAAACGTTTTGGGGAACTACACAACAGAACTAAAGACGTTTAACTACGTGAGCGCGGCAGTAGGCAATTATTCAGTTATATTGTGTTTCGTTCAACTGCGGTATAGTATAGAGTTCTTTACTTGCGCAACCTAACCTCAAGTTTTTTTTTTGTTTATTGTTTATGCCGGTATTGTCGGTATTTAATATCAAAACCATGTTTAAAATAGTGGGAAAACCCTTGAAAATAATAGAAAGGAGTTGACAATTGTACCTTCAAACTGGGAAAATGATCGTGGTACCTTATACTTCCCAAGAAGATTTGCCTACAAGCTGCAACGGGAAAATGATTTGACCCCCGAACCAAATTGGCTTACATTGCCGGGTAAAGTAAAAAGGAAGTTTTTTAAAAATGCTTCTTTAATATCACTTTTGGCAGTTGGGTCTAATATTGTTTGTTCTAAATTAGCCTCGTCGTTATACTTAGAAGAATTACTTGGGATTTCACCTATAGGTTGAACTTCAAAAAGCAATGAGTCTGAAGTATTTTTGGTACTTTTTTTTACTGATCTTTTTTAAAAGGCCACTCTTTTTTAATTGTTTCCACTGAGACACTCCAATTAATTTGTAAAAAGCAACTGAGCTATCTTTATTTATTCTGATATTATTTTGGGGGGTGTAAAAAATTTTATTAAACAAAACTTGAATAAATTTATCCTATAAGCTCTTTATAAGAGATATACTGTTGTAGTTATACAATGTTATAAAATTCTTTTATACTTATTGTATAATGTTTTAATTCTGGGAAAAATAAGACTCTTATTACTTTTCTTAACGAACTTCAATACAACCATTTACACAACTTCTATTACAATTAACTTTTCCGTTGCTATTAAAAGTAATAAAATATGCAATTATAATATAATTTGTTGAGTTTTTTTTAAAAAAATTTTCTAATGATTTTATAAGACGTTATGCAATTGTTATAAAATTTGTATTCTTACAGTATTCCTTTCCCTATATTATAAGTTGTAAGAACGTCTATACAATAGTATTACAGAAACCTCTTTATTTTAGGACACAATTGTCGTATGGATATGCTTTATAAAAATAAAATTTTCTCCAAGGGCGCTATCCGATAATTATGAAATAGTTTCATTTTTTGGGGGCTATTTTGCTAGTTGGGAAGTTAAAATTAACAAAAATCCCAAAAGGGATAATAAAACTTATAACAATCTTTGCTAAACAACATTTTTTCTACCTAAATCTAGCAAATTAAATTACTGACAAACAAGAATCAAAACTAAATCCATGCAAAAATTTTCCAAAAAAAGGGTGTAATAACTTGGTTCAAATTACGGTTACGTAAAAAAAAAATAAAAGGAAAAATTTAACCTTAAAAAAATGCACGGCGCCAATGAGTATTTCTAGGTATATTTATAAATATATAAATTTTGTGAAACCCTTGAATAGGAAACCCCCGCAACATTTTTGGTCACGTGGTTTACGGATATTGATGAAGACCCTGTACATCTTGGTTAAAACCTAGCAGAATCACATATTTTTCTGAATTGCCCCGAGAAAAAAATTTTTTTAAATTAACCTTTTACATTAAAATTTTCTTTGGGTTTATTCAAAAAATTTAAAAACCAAAATTAGGTGTCTTTAATCTTTAAGGTTTTAAACAAATTGACTATAAAAGATACAAAGTTTAAAAATTAAAGAAATGAAAGAAAATAAGAAAAATTACCCCCGGAGGGCAAAAGCGCGCCTAAAATGATAAAAAAACCCTTTTTCCCTTTTTTTAAGTTTTTATATTTTTTTTTTTGCTTTTTCATTTGTTTTTAACAACTGTGAAACTAATGGATGCCACTGACGACTCTTACCTTTCGGCCATTGTGTAAGGTAACAGAAAACCTGCACCTAGGGCCATTATTCTTTTCCTAATCGATTTTCAGAACAGTAAAAGGCGGGGCTTTTACTTTTGGGCCAAAAGATGAATTCTGTGGCTTTTTTTTTCCTCAAAGCTAATTTTTATCCTTTGACCTTGGGCCCCTTTTTTTACTTAAAAGGCATTATTGTAACTTGACATTTATTTCGGGAAAAAAACCCATGCACTATGGTTTTTTTTTAATTATTGTTGGGCCTAAGGTGCTTATGACAATTAATCTAAGCGCATGGTAGTGAGGGGGAGACCAAGTTCCGGCCTGACGCACCTGTGTATATATTCCCGAAATGTTTCCCCCGTTTTCCCCTATCATGCTTTTTCCCGTTCCACATAAAGGTATGAGATTGAGTACGTAAATTTACATTATTTTTTATTATCTTTTAAAACATTAACAATATTATGACAAGTAGTTTGTGAGTTAATCATTTTAAAATTGCCAGAACCTAACCACAACTAACCGACTGACTAATTATTGACCCATCAAAAAACATGGGGCCTTTTTTCGGGGTGCAGAAACTTAAAATTTAGTATGCGGGTTTTTTGGACAGCGTAAAGTATTAAATTGTTTAAGAGCATCCCTTTTCGAACGCCTTTTAATTATTGTCCGTTATCTGTCGTTTGTCTCGGGGGGGTCTAAGCCCTTGACAAACAGTGTTTTTGGTCTCCGTAAAAAATTGTATTATTGAATTTCAATTGCTTTGCCGTCCTTTTAAACAGGGTGCCTTGCACAGTGCAGCAGTATAGAGAAACTTGAATAAAAATAAGATCTTGTGGCGGGAATGACCCGCCGAGGGGGGTGTATTTATTTTATTATTAATTATTTTTGCGTTGTGAGATGAATTGGGTAGTATAGCGGATCTTTGATCATTTAAAAAAAAATTTAAATAAATTTTTCGGGTAGGAACTGATTTTGTGCTTTTATTGTATATAGCTGCACACCCAAATTTTTTTACTTTGTTTTTTTTGGAGTTATTCGTTCAGGGGATTTAATTTTTAAAATTTTTTAACATTATAAGGTATATTTTTAGTTAAGAATCGTCAAAACGGCGCATGTTTATATCAACTTAGTGGAACTTTTTGCGACAAGTGTGACTTTTATTGGAGCTTTTTTTTAAAAATGATGTTTACCGCTTTAAAATGGGGAACTTCAGCAAATGTAAAATTACCTAAACCTTATTATTAATGTCTAGTTTTTAACAAAAAAACCCTAATTATTTACAAGTGGGCTCAACCCTATTTTTTGGGCCCTTTTGGGAAAAAAAAAAATTTTAAATTTGTTTTTAAACTGCTTTTTTTTACGGCACATTTAGATAAAAATTGGAAAGGAAAAATATAGATTTGATAGTTTTTTTCCTTTAAAAGTCGAAAAAAAAATTGGTTTTCATGTTTTGGATAAAATATATATATATATATTTATTTATATAATATATATATATATATATATATATATATATATATATATATATATATATATATATATATATATATATATATATATATATATAAATAAGTGTTATCGACGGTACTATATAAAAAGGGGGGTGTTTATATCAGGTATGGGTCTGTGACTAATAAAAACTCATTGTATTAATTTTAAGTCAGATACTAGTCAGTTTAAAGCAATATTTATTGCAATATTTTAAGATAAATTTTAAAATTTATGTTGTTTTACCTAAAAATGTATATATAGAGTTAATTACCAATTTTAATCCATTATGTATATTTTGTGAATTGTTTTTTTTGGGGTATATTTAATTTTTTTTTTGGGGTTTCAGCCCCCTTTTTTTTATCGACTAGATTAAAATTGTTTATTTTTTATTGTCATTCCTTATCTGAAAGTGCTTAGGTGTTGCATTGTTATGTTTTTTAAATTTGACTAACTCTAAGTTTGTAAGTACTGTCTCATTTTAAGACTTTTTAAAAATGTTACTTATAGGTCCTTTGTTATATAATTTTTAGCTGATGAAGTTAATAAATAGTTGACGAAATTTTGGGGGGAAAAAAAACAAATGAGTCTTTATTAGTCACAAACCGCATACCTGATATAAAAAACCATTTTTATATTATATATATATTGTTGTTTTTAAAAATATATATATATATATATATATATATATATATATATATATATATATATATATATATATATATATATATATATATATATAAAAACCAGGGAAAAAAGGGGTTTTTTAAGGGAGAAAAATTTTTTTTTTTTGTTTTTTTCCAAAAAATATTTTTAAAAAAAAATTTTTATTTTTAAGGAAAAATTGGGGGTAAAACATTTAACATATTTTATACGGGGGGTTAAAAAATGAAAAAACTTAAAATGGTAAAGATGGATTTATTTGATAAGATATGAAAAAAATTTTTAAAAGGAAAAGTTGTTCAAAATTAAAGGCAGACTCTTATCCCAAATTTTTTTTAAAAAATCGGCCTACTTTTATCTATTTGTAATTAAATTTATTTTAATATCAATTTAAATTTTTAATATCAATTTTGTCAAATTTTTGTGTTAATAAGCATTTGCTGAGTTACTGCGGCTAATGAATTAAAAAAACAAAAGTCAATAAAGCTTTTCACTATCAACGCCTACAAATTACAAAAATTTGAGTTGAAAAATTTTGGGAAAAAGTTAATTAATATTAAAAAAATTTTTATCCAAGTTAAAAAAAATAGGCCTTTTTTTTTTAAAATTGATATAAGAAACTATCTTTTACTTTTGAACAATTTTTCCCAAGAAATTTTTTTCCCTATCTTTAAATTTAAAAAATACTTTATTTTTTGAACCATTTAAATTTTTTTTAATTTTGAGTACCGCGTATAAAATTTGTTAAAGTTTTTTTAATCTTTCTTTTAAAAAAAAAACAATTTTTTTTAAAAATAGTTTTTTTTTTTAAAAATTTAAAAAAAAATTTTTTTAATTTTTTCGCCTTTTCCGTGGACGGGGGTTTTTTCCCCCGGGAAAAAATGTTATAAGAAAAAATTCTTTTTTTTTTAATTTTATCGAAAAAAAATTACTTAGATAAAAAAAAAATTTTTTTTTTAGAGTAAGATTGGGAAAAAAAAACATATTTTATACGCGGTGTTTAAAAAAAAGGGAAAAAAAATTAAAAAACAAAGTTAAACCCTTTATTTAAAAAAATGGGTTACTAGAAGAAGTTGTTCAAACGTAAAAAAGGGGGGGTTTTTAAAATCAATTTTAAAAAAAACCCCCATTTTTTTATTTGAAATTAAAAAATTTTTTTATCAATTTACTTTTAAAATTTTTGTACTAGTAGGCGTTGATAGTGAAAGTTTTATTGACATGACTTTTATAGTTTATTAGCCGAGTATCGTCACCTTTAAATGTTTGTTAACAGCAAAAAAATTTTTTTTTTAAATTGATATTTAAATAAATTTAATCACAAATAAATAAAAGGTAGGCGGGTTTTTTTTTAAAAATTTGGGATAAAGACTACCTTTTTTGGGGAAAAATTTTCCCATCTTATTTCCATAACTTTTAAATAAATTTTTTCTCTTTCCCTTTAAGTTTTAATTTTTGGGATAAAATATTTAAAATTTTTTTCTCTCTTACTTTAGAAAAAAACAAAATTTTATCCAAAAAGGGGAAAAATTTTTTGTAAAAAAAAAAAAAAAAGTTTTTTTTTAAATTTTTTTCCCTGGACTTTTTTATATATATATATATATATATATATATATATATATATATATATATATATATATATATATATATATATATATATATATATATATATATATATATATATATATATATATATATATTTTAAAAAATATAAATAAATATAAAAAAATAAAATAAAAATTTGTAATTTTTTGAACGAAAGTATATTTTAGCGTCCCAGAACTTTTGTATTTTTTAAACTACCCAAAGAAGAGCCGTTGTTATTTTAAAAAACTTAATCTTAAAAAAACTTTTGTTTCTTGCTTATTGACGAGGTGTAGGGGCTTTTTGCCTGTGTGATATTTTAAGGATTTCACCGGAGTTAGTTTTAATTTTTTTCCCCCGTAAGTCCCAAAGGCAGCATGAAGTTTCACTCTCTCATCTTTTTAAATTTTCCCCCCCGAAGGCTCCTCTTTCCCTTATTTCAATCCTTTATTACTAGAGTGTCAAAGGGTTTTTAAAAAAAAAAATGAAAACTGACCAAACTTGGTCTTAGGTATTATAAACACCTGCCCCCAAAACCCAGTATTTCAATAAACATGATTTATAATTTAAGCTTA
>JAHBCN010009438.1:0-35128 GCA_019359885.1 Listronotus oregonensis
TTTTGTAAAAAATAAATTATAACGATATTACGAGTCTATCGATACCTATAATTTAAGATGCAAAAATATTTATTTGTGCAGCATTAAGAGGGTTCCGTGTTTATTTTTCCTGTTAAAAAGGGTTTCATATGTGAAAAAGTTTGAGAAACACTTACTTAAGTAACAGTTTTTTTTATTTAAAACTAAAATTAATTGGCTAAGGTTCATTGGTTATGACTAATTCGTACAGTTTTAATGTAATGGGCTAAGAAGAACATAAAAATATAAATTTTCAATAATAACATAAGTATTTTATCAGCCTTTTTGATTAAATCGCAAGAGGGTTTCTTAATTAGCAAATTGATACTAACTGACTTCTTTAAGCTTTATTCATTAATAACTTTTATTTGTGTCTTGAATTTCAGCTTTTAATCCCTATATTACAATACCTTAAAAATATTTACAGGCATAAAAAAATACATTAGTCCATTAAAAAAACCGGAGCATCTCTCCACAAACTCTGAATCCTTTAAAAAGGACCATATCCGAAAAAAACCCACAAGAGATAAAATTTTTTAAGCCCTGAAAATTTCCGAATAATGCTCGTTTTAGAGTACATCAAACCGAGCAGTTAATAATGCGGGGGCCTCAGACCGACTAACGAAATAATAATGTAGTGAGGCGGCAGTTTTCCCAAAATTAAGTCCCTGGGCATCAATCAAAATAAGGTCAGATTCCTTGGATTCACCGCCTTTTCTCGCAGGATGTTGCCTGTCTTTCATTATATCCAATTCTTTCTTGCCTTGGCTCTTAGAGAAATAAATTTTTGTATTAAATTCTTATTTTTCAAAACTGTAAAGTCTATTTTCTTTTATTTGTGTTATAACTAAATTATGATTTTTATGGAATTGTGGCTTGTTTATGCAAGTTCCGGCGTTCCGTATATTTGTTCCCGACGATATTTTTTAGTTTTGACTGTGCATCAGACCTGTAATTTAGCTGTGAAAAGGTACGACGATTTCACCCGGAAATCAAAGTATTTTTTGCTAAATTTCCTTCTACCTGTAGCAATTTTTTTCAATTTTTGGAACCTCACCGCCTTATCTCGCCAGGACGACTGGAAGCATCCCAAAATCGCGATTATGTGGGTCGACTAAGCGGTTTGAGCTAATATGCCGCATCCTAACAATACATACTTGAAAAAAATTAATGAAATTTAAAATCCACCAAAACCATTTCGAGATCCTTCACGTGATCGCAGCGATCCAAATGTTCTAATATTCGGAATGCAGAGAAAATTTGCCTGTAGCAATACTGTTTTGTCTTGAAAACCTCATTAAATAGTTTCAACCCTTATTTCAAATCAATTAGTCCGCATCCTAGTTAGAAAATCAATCTATTAAATGAGAAAATTAGAAAATATTTAAGCAGGGAAAATGATAAAAAAATATGTGTTCCAAAGGTGCGCCTTTTGTAAGTAATCCTTGGCAAGAACCATCCAATTTTAAGCGAAGTTTTACAATTTAATAATGGGCCTATTTATTTTATCACTAAACTTATTTATTATTTATTAATTATTACTTTATAATATCTTATTTGTTATACAGTCATATAAATTCTTCTTCCGTTTCATTTTTCCTCCATGACATGTTTACTCATTTTCGTTTCTTGATCTGATCTTCTCGACCCTTATTACCCAAACCTGTGGCAATTAAAGCTCTGTAAACTAAACCATTTTGTATACGACTGCATGCCCTGTTGCTACCACTACTTACTGATTACTGATTGACCTGTCTGAATAGATATCACTGATGTTTGAAATACCCTTCCCCTGCTGCAATACAAACTTTTATTCGTCTTCTTGTCCAACGGCGATTTTATTGCAAATCAAAAATTTTATTAAAAAAATTTAACAGATAAAATTTGCATTTTTCTATAGCAGACTTACTGGTGAAGCTTAATTTAAAAAAACATTTAGCGTATATATGATATTTATATAATATTTACCCCCTCAATCTCCCCCTAAAATCGGGTTTTTATCCTTTAGACAAAAAATAAATGCATCGCTTAAAATAAAAAGAATATTTAAATTTTTAATTTCGTAGCAAAACAGTAGCCACATTTTAACATATTAGATTTTTTTCGTGACTTTCATGGTTGTACCTCGGAGAAAGTGCATTTTGCGATCCATGTTTATAGGATAGGACCCATAAACACTCTGTATAATATTACTAAATTGTTTACCTCTTTAACCTAAGTAAACAAAAAACTTTCCTCGTGGGAAAAATAAATCTAAACTTATCATCGCAGATATTTCCAAACGTCGCTCTCCATTGTTCGATATGAATTTCAAGTTGCCGATACTCTGCAGAAACCGGGGACAAAGCGGTCAAGCCAGAACAATAAATAAGCTTTCGGTCTGGAAGTTTATATGGGAATAGGATATTAGCAGGATAGCATCCTGTAAAGTTCCTGGAACAGATTGTAGTGTTTCGAAATTTAAGTTTAATAACTTTGACCCAAAATTTGGAAGTGATATTGTTTTACATTTTAGATAGTAAAATGGTAACTATCGCAAAAAAATCCAATGGGGTTTTTTAATTTACTGATTATGGCGTTGTACGGTAGATGAAAAACAAATATTTTAAACACTTATTAATAAAATAAAAAATATACTTTATAATAAATCACTTATAACAAAGTATTTTTTCTTCGCTTTATTTACTAAAAATGTTTGGTCACAAAACAGACAAAACCATAAGATATTTTTTAAATACTTTTTGATATTTAGAAAATTATTTTCTGTAAAAATTTTAGTTATTCTAATTTATTATTACTATTTTAATTTTAGATCTTCAGATTTTTAGAAGAACAAGACATGTTAATTTTAATTTTTAATATTTTTTTTCTTTTAAGGTAAGTTCCAGCTTCAGTTATTTAAGACGTATTTCACTCTTAGGTCCTAAATTGGGTAAGATAAACTTTTTAATTATTTTTAGTTTTAGTGACCCTTCGCCCATTTGTAGAACGCATTGGCCTAAATCTAATATTTTGTTTTTATTTACGAATATATTTTTATATTTTTTAAGTTTTATTATTTTTTTTAACCTTATTTATTTTTTGGGTAGTAGTTTAATTGTCTTTTTAAGGCATTTCAACAAAATTCTTTCTTATCTTGTTACTTAAAGACTTTGTTTTCAAAACCAAAACAAGAAAAAAAGGCAAAAAAGAAATTGGTCAAATAAAAATCAGTTTTGAAAGTTTTTACCTGAATAAGATATAATATTGTCATTCCGCAAAAAAGTGACATAAATCAATTATTTTTTATTATGTGCCATACTTTATTCAGAGCGTAGGCTGTTACAAACAACATTTTTTTTTAATGCTCCAAAAAAACATATAAACTTTTTATTATGAATGATTAGTTGTTTAACAACGCCAGTCAATTTTTTAAAAAAATGACAAAATAAAAAAATAGATGTTCAATTGTTGTATTGAAAAAGGTTGCCATGACGACCTATTTGGACTGAGTCCGAAAAAGATTTATTTTAGGACTGAAATAAGGCCGTAAAATAGCCCTTTATTAGAGCAAAAACAGAATATTTTTTCGTTAATGGTGGACTAAAGGTATTTGGTTAATCAACTTTTTATCTAATTTTTTACATATAGCACCAAGATTTAATTTTAAGACCTATGTCACTTTTTTGAGAGTAAAGATAAAGATTTAAAATATTACAGGTCCACAAAAAAAAGTGGTGGGTGTTGGGTGTCGGACTAAGATTTTTTGGCGTTAGTCGAGGAAACGTAGCACAAAAATAGGCATTACGAAGGAATTTTTATGCAGTAAGATGGATTTAAATACAGTTTTTTGCATTCGATTCGTATGAACGTCTGCAAACTTTGTAAACAAATTCAATTAATGGGAGCTAAAAAACTGGATTTGTGCATTAGAAATATGCATTTCCGAAATGCATTTTTAAGTTTGCAATTATAAAAAATTTATAACTAGGTAAATAATGATGAAAATAGGCCTGAATTTGTTACCCGGGGGTTTTCCAGGTCGCTGAACACGAATATGAAATTATCAAGAGCCTACGGAGTACCTGGTGCCCACTAAGGATAGGGTAGAAGTCGTCTTCTAGAGTTTAACAATTTCTTTTAATATCAGCCCAATTTTGTTACTCGGGGATTGTCGAGGTGGCTGAACACGAATATGACATTGACAAAGACCTACGAAATACCTGGTGCGCGCTAAGAATGGTGTAAGCGTCGTCTTCTGGATTTTTACGAAAAATCCTTCTAATATTAGCCCAATTTCTTTACATAAAATGTTTTTGTTGTTGCTGAACACGAATATAACATTGACAAGGGCCTGCGGAGACCTGGTGTGCGCTAAGAATGGTGTAAACGTCGTCTTCTGGAGTTTTGCGACAAATTCTACTAATATCGGTCCAATTTCTTTACTTGGGGTTTTTGTGGTCGCTGAAAACGAATATGATATTGGCAAGGGCCTCAAAAGCCCCCCAAGGAACAAAATTGGGCTGATATTAGAAGAAACTGCCGTAAAACTCCAGAAGACGACGTTTAAACCATTCTTGTCGCGCACCAGGTACTCCGTAGATCTTTGTCAATGTCAGATTCGTGTTCAGCGACCTCTAAAACCCCACGAGTCGAAATTGGGTTGATATTAGAAGGATTGGTCTTAAAACTCCAGAAGACGACGTTTACACCATCCTTAGCACGCACCAGGATATCATATTCGTGTACAGCGACCTCGAAAACCCCCCAGTAACAAATTTGGGCTCATTTTCGTCATTATTTACCCAGTTATAATTTTTTTATTATTGCAAACTTTTAAATGCATTTCGAAAATACCATTCTTTATTGTACCAAGGCAGTTTTTCATTTCCCATTAATTAAATTTGTTTACAAAGTTTGTAGACGTTGACACGAATCGAATGCAAAAAACCGCATTCCAATTTATTTTACTGCACAAGAAATCCCTTGGGCATTTCTCGAGAAATCGAGAAAAACCCGAAAAATCGATACGGTACACTAACTGGTAGACACCTGCTACCAAGAAATGTTTGGACTACGACTATATAAACTATAGAAGGTACAAAAAATTTAATAAAACAAAAAATAGAGCTTTTTGGATTGTCTATATAAAAAGTTATATAAACATTTTTGATAAGGTAAATAATAAAGGACATATAAATGAAAATGTAAATTTCAGTCCAAGATAAAAAAAAAGTATATTTTTAATAATTTGATTTTTGAAGTTTTTGTTTTATTATAAATCATTTATTTTATTTATTTAAATTTTAAAACACTTAAATTTGCAAAATAAATAAAAAAAATGTTTTTAATTTTTTTAGGAATACCTTAAATAATCCTACAAAATCGGTTTTTTAATTATAACTAAATAAATATTGCATTTGGGTGAAAAGGTTATATAACTTAAATTAAAGGTCTTATAAAAATGCATAGCTTATATTCTTTAAAGTTATGTGTATATTTAATAGTATTTGAGATATTGACGTTTTAATTAAAAAAAACTAAAATTACACCCTTTCCCGATTTTTTGCTGTTTGACCCCCAATTTTGTCTAAGTCCGATTCCCAGCACCAAAGATAATACTACTACGAATAGATGGTTCATTTAAATGGGGCGTTTTGAATCAGTTCGAAGATATCAATGCTTCCATAAATGCGAATAAAATTAAGTCGGTAACCCCTGCCCCAGCGAAACAAACCGTGCGACATTGCCAATGTCTGTCGCTTGCACCTTATTCGGAACATGAAGTAGCGAAAGCGGGCGGCTAAACGGATTGTGTTTTTTCTAGTTGTGTTTCATCACGCCAATAGTAAAGGCCTGCCGGCAACAATGTTTAACTTTCGTTCAAGGATAGCGCGAAAATCTCTCGATGGACATCGGCTCGCGTTAGCCAAAGTCCATTAGGGGTATCAAAAATATAGCATTGAATGGTTCATCTTATCCGTAGTAGTATTATCTTTGCCAGCACACACCACTTTTTTTGTGAACCTGTGTATTTTTTATAGATATTTTGTTAAGGATAGTTTTAAATACTATTTCTTTGCGTCTATAACGATGAGCTAATATTAGCCAAAGTGCCTAATGTAAATAAATTGAGCTGTTTTTAATTTCAATATAGGAATCGTTAAACGTATAATAAATACCAGAAAGTAAAGGTCATATAAAAATAAGTCCGATCGGCATGTCGCTGCAACTTAATTAAACCTATCGGAATGTTTCATTCGACCGAAGCCAAAAATAACAGAATGTAAATAGGGTTTTAAAAATGTCCGTTTATTTCCCGTCGTCGACCAGATTTAGAATAAATATGTAATAAAACTTTTGACGGTGCATTTTTTTCTTTTTTCGGAGTTTCATTTTATTAACCGCGATGTTTCTATGATGCATTTTGCAATTTATTTGGAGTTTGGTGGTTCCGTGTTTCTTTTTAATAAAGCGATTTGTAACCTTAGAAACATAAAATACATGCCTTTTTCATATTATATTGTCGCTCCGAAAAAAAAAAATAATATTAATACCCTGGAGACGCGCTAATATTTTTTTTATCCTTTGTGATGCTGTTGTCTTCGGCACAGAAGAATTGTCACATTTATTACTTTAGACAAAATTTTATGGGACTCAATTTTATAGGAAAAGTGACTCTCTTGTTGTTGTTTTTAACTTTTAAGACGGAAAACAACATAAATCTAAAATGAGACCCTATATTAATTTTTTTAATTTAACGGTTGGTAGGGGGTAGCTACCCTTTATCCAGACCTTGACCTTTATATTTAGGAATCCTTCAGGGGCAACTACTTACATTTTTAAAGTACTTTAAAACCCACTCAAATTTGTTTACCAACTCTCGGACTAGTAAGAGACCTGGTGAACAATTTTGAGTAGGTTCTTGAGGCACTTTGAAAATTTGTGTAATTGTCCTTGAAGGACCCCTCAACATAAAAGTCAAGGTCTGGTTGTTGCGGCCTCCTACCATATTTAAATTTAAAAAATTGGTAAAAGGCTGCTATCCTACAGTCAAACCCTTTACTTTTATGTTTAGGGGTCCTTCAAGAACAATTACACAAATTTTCAAATTGCTAAAGAACCTACTCAAAATTGTTCACCAGCTTTTGGACTACTGCTTTACAGGCACACACTTTTAAAATGTTTTCAGGAGCAGCCAGTTTGTTTATTTTCCTAGGTGGCAGAATGGCTGTCACTTTTACCCAGGCATATTTATCTGGGTTTATTGGTTCATCCACAACCAAATTTATATAATTCTGTAATATGTCTCCATATTATTTTATTTATAAATAAACGCCAAGTTTTCTATTTATTTAGAAGCCATACTTGAAACATTAGGTTTCGGTTACTACAAATTCTAGGCTTTTACCAAAAACTGTTTTAAAAAACATAATAACACCTTTTTCTTTGTGAGGCAATATATACAGCGTGTCCAAAATAAGGAGACCAGTATGGGAATCTCCGAAACGGTATGAGATAGGTGGGTAGTTTAAATTTGGCAAAGTTGTGTATTGGGGAGCTGAATAATACACCGTTAAAAAATTGAAGTTCTCTTTTGTACCTTTGGAAATGTGGCGGAAAAACTGAAATTTGCGATTTTCGTTTTTGTTGTTTTACTAGTTTATTTCAAAGGTTAGAAAAATTTTAAAAATACATTCCATATGGAACTTTTTGCGCTCTATGTATGGGTAAAGTTATTTTTTTTATGACGTTTCGTTTTCCTTAAACCATCATCAACTTAATTTTTTTAAATACGGACCTAGGTTTTTTATTTTTTATTTTTGATTCCTTTATTATCCCAATTACAAAAATGTATAACACTTAATATTTATTTAACAAAAATGGAACGCCCCTATAAAAAATTATGTGCGTTCCTTGTCAACTCAATATCTCTTATAAAAAATATGTTTATTTAACAGAAAAATATGAAGTGTTATACATTATTGTAAATGGGATTAAAACTGCTTCAAAAAAATGTAATAAACAGATGAAGGCCGAATGTAAAAAAATTAACTTGATGAGGGTTTGGCGAAAAAGAAACGTCGTAAAAAATTTTTGACTTCGCCAATGGATGAAGCGCAAAACGTTTTATTGAGAATGCATTTTTAGATTTTTTCTAAATTATGAAATAAACTCGAAAATAAATAAAAACGAAAATCGGTAATTTCAGTTATTCGGCCATATTTCTAAAAGTACAAAATGGAACTTCAATTTTACAACGGTATATTATTGAACTTCCTAATACGCAACTTTGCTAAATTTGAACTACCCACCTATCTCTTACCGTTTTAGAGATCCACATACTGGCCCTCCTTATCTTGGACACGCTGTATACATATACAGTGTGTCCCAAATTGGTGGGGAATGTATGGGGATTTTGGAAACCACGATAGATAGAAAATTGGTTAAATGGGGAAAATTTTGGACAATTATCTTAGTAAGCTAATCCCGTTAACTACATGGTTTTATCTATTCAGGTTTTTGATAAATTTTGAAAAAACCTGAAACACGCATTTTCGAAAACCGGCCATATTTTTTTTATAAGTGAAAATCTTTCAAATCTGTAAAAACTTCTTCAAAGCAACTTTTTTTGTAGAATATGACGGACTAGTCAATTTTTATTTTCTACGTTTCGGGTTTTTAGAATCATCATCAAGTTTATTTTTTCATATGGGCGCCATATTGGATTTTTTCGCAGCCAAATAGTGCTTTTTATTCTGATTTCAACAATGTAGAACATGTTATAGTTTAGTAGTTAATCACCTCATCAACTTCAAAAAACAAATATTTTCTCAGTTGGCCTTGATTCCGGCTAATGTCATCTAGCCTCATTGGCAGCAGAAGAAATGTTAATATAGCTGCGCAAACGTATTTTAAAATTTTCCTGAAAGGCAGCATCCTAAACTAACATACTTTCGAAAACTGTTTACAAATTTGCTTGAATTCAGAAATTGTAAAAAAACACGACCTAAGATGTACGTTAAAGAAAATCGACAACGAAATGCTGCAGCTAACCAACATTTTAAAGAAAATCCAACATCTTCAGCCGGGGATGTTGATAGAGAATTCCTCATACCTAAGTCAAATATTCATAGGGAAGTTAGGCTTATTTAAATAAATATCGTTAATATGTTGAGAGAAATGGACAACATTTTGAATTTAAAGTCGTTATTTTACATCTTCATTTTGGTAGGAATATTAGTTTAGCCACTTTTCATTGTTTTTGTTTTCACTTGTTTCAATTAACTTGTTACGTGTAGTTTTTTGCAACACGGTATTAACGTTAAAGCTATGTTTGCGAAACCCATTTCTGTAAAATGTCCGTTCAGCTTATCTATTTTGCCAATTACTAATATTTTATTGTTTACAAAAAAAAATGACGTACGCCGGAATCAAGGCCAACTGAGAAAATATTTGTTTTTTGAAATAAATGAGGTTATAAACTCTTAAATTATAATATGTTATACATTGTTGAAATCATAATAAAAAGCACTATTTGGCTGCGTAAAAATCCAATATGGCGTCCATATGAAAAAATAAAGTTGATGATGATTCTAAAAACCCGAAATGTAGAAAATAAAAATTGACTACTCCGTCATATTCTACAAAAAAAGTTGCTCTGAAGAAGTTTTTACATATTTGAAAAATTTTCATTTATAAAAAAAATATGGCCGATTTTCGAAAAAGCATGTTTCAGGTTTTTTCAAAATTTCTCAAAAATCCGAATAGATAAAACCATGTAGTAAACGGGATTAGCTTACTAACATAATTGTCCAAAACTTTCCCCATTTAACCGATTTTCTATCTATCGTGGTTTCCAAGATCCCCATACATTCCCCAGCAATTTGGGACACACTGTATACCCTAATTAAAGTGAAAAAAAAATTATATATCAAAATTTAAAAAACAAAAATAAAATGTTATTTGCTTTGTTTTTTAAATACATTTTTTTCAAGAAAAATATTTCTTGCATTAAGAAGGTAACATTTTGTTAAAAAAATTAATTTTAAACGTATTTGATGTTAAGTCTATGCTCAAAAAGTGCAAAGAAGTTAGGTTTAAATCCAACAACGTAAAAGTGAACCAGTTTACACATATCTCAAAATTGCACCCCTTTAAATGGTAGCCCTTCACAGTTTCTTTTATATTTTGGGAAAAATTAAACATAATATAAAATAATAAAAAAAACCTTTATCTACAACCGTGCGGTAACTAAGGTTACAAACAATATTTTAAGTGTGGTAAGTGTCGCACTAGTGTGGTAACTGTTACTTTATTGCACTAGTGAGGTAAGATCATTTGTACTAAGGACTTTTCAAAAATCGTTTATTTAAACATCGTTTAATAATTATTACTCTCCACGTAAATTACCTAACCTACAGATAATATACCTAAAAGTTAAACCAAAGATAATACTACTACGAATAAATGGTTCATTTAAATGGGGCGTTTTGAATCAGTTCGAAGATATCAATGCTTCCGTAAATGCGAATAAAATTAAGTCGGTAACCCCTGCCCCAGCGAAACAAACCGTGCGACATTACCAATGTCTGTCGCTTGTACCTTATTCGGAACACTAAGTAGCGAAAGCGGGCGGCTAAACGGATTGTGTTTTATCTAGTCGCGTTTCATCACGCCAATAGTAAAAGCCTGCCGGCAACACTGTTTAACTTTCGTTCAAGGATAGCGCGAAAATCTCTCGATGGACATCGGCTCGCGTTAGCCAAAGTCCATTAGGGGTATCAAAAATATAGCATTGAATGGTTCATCTTATCCGTAGTAGTATTATCTTTGGTTAAACGTAATAGTCGAGTTGCTCACATTTCCTATATTTACGACTGCCGATTGAAATCGCTTTCTTTTGCGGTGGTGTCATTTTGACAATGGCTCACACCGATTGAGGTAACTGGTAGTTTAATCAATTTCTATTGGGAAAAACGTCAAAGAAAAAATATTATCCAAAAAAAAACCTGATGGTTGTAGATAAAATACTATATATAACTCGAGTGGTAAACGGTTTTAGCGCACTTAAGTGAATGCAAAACTCGCCTTTGGCTCGTTTTGCAAACTTCACTTTGCGTGCGCTAAAAATCTACTTACCATACTTATTATGTAATTTACTATTAACGGTGTAGTTACATTATTACCTCTTTTTACCACACTTTTTTAATTATTTTTTTTTATTTTATCATTAGCTTCACCTATACCGGGTGGTGCTCCGTCGAGCGGGACATAGGGAATCCCATGTAAATTTTGAAGTGGTCCAATATTGGCTCCCCTAATTATCTTACAAGAAAATATTATTAGGATTTTTTAAAGAGCACGAAAAGTTGTACCCAGTGTACAAATTTTAGCTCCTCTCAGTCCGCCAGCTAAGGGAAAAATGCTAAAATAAGTTACGAATTTCCTATCTTCTTACGCGCCCTGTATTATTAGAAGTTTATAATAAAATACCAGAAAAATTATTTAACCTCTTACTCTCAAGTTGTCAGATCAATGTCACATCATTTTTAAATAATGAACTACTCAAATCAAGAAAAAAATCACTATTATAAAATGGTTTTATCAGGGAAATAGTTATCGAAGAGTAGCGGACATGTTTGCAGCCTATTTTCCCAATAGGCCAATACCAAGAAAATCGACAATAGAACGGACGATAAAAAAAATTTGAAACTACAGGCACAGTAATCAAGAATTGCAAATGTGAAGAAAATCGACGTGAAAATCAGAGACAAATTGTACAAAACGAGAGGGATTTAGACGTGATACTTTGTGTAGAGGAGGCCGAAGGAAACATTAGCACGAGACAACTGGAGGACATTACTGGACAAGACCACACCACAATATCTCGAATTTTAAAAAGATGTAAATACCACGCTTGCAAGTACGAAAGACATCAAGAATTAAGAGACGGAGACGAAATACGAAGACAGGAATTTTGCTTTGAGATAATGGAGAGGACAAACACTGACAGAGGTTTTTTACAAAATATTTGCTTTACTGACGAATGCACTTTTACATTGAACAACGAACCCAACATTCAAAATTGCCGGTACTGGAGTAACGAAAACCAAAATCGATTTTTGAGACAAGGACTCAATATCCACAAAAAATGAATGTTTTGGCGGGAAATTTCGGCCACGTACTTTCTGGAACTTTTAGAGGAACAAATTTTGCCTGCTTTGAACAACCTTGCTTGTGAAGATCGAGAGATTTGGTATCAAATGGATGGCTGCCAAGCACACAGTACCAGAGCTGTGCGCGAATACTTGAAAAACGCATTTAATAACGACATCATAGGCCCGAACCACGCAATATCTTGTCCAGCCAGGTTTCCGGATCTTTCGCCAAACGATTTTTTTCTATGGGGACATTTAAAAACTAAGCTTTATACTAATAAAAAATATGAAAATTTAGACCATCTAAGGAATGCTATTTCCGCTGAATGTGCCAGAATATCGATGTACCAACTAGCCAACGTAAGAAGTGAGTTTTATAATCGTTTGGGTTATTGTCTGGCAGTTAATAGAGGAATATTTGAGCATTTGATTAAATCCTGATATTTTCGTCATAAATTGATTTCTAAATGTAGACAAATTTGTCTTATTGTCTTGCGTAACTGTGATTGCATGTGTTGGAATTAGCTGTAAACTAAAATAAAATGCGAGGATTCTTTTTGAAATTCCCGTATAAAATTGTTCAATTTTGGCAATGACATTATAAATTAATGATCTAAATTGTCACTGATAAATCGATATGGTGCTTTTATTATTGCTTTCTAGAATACAGGGTGCATAATGAGATACTACGTTGCAGAAGTATTTAAGCAGTTTACTCTTTACTGGTTGCTTGAAAAATGCTCAAATTTTCATTTTGGGTGGAACTTATTATGCTCTTCAATAAATCCTAATAGCATTTTTTTCTAAAATAATTAGGGAAGCCAATATTTGACTACTTCAAAATTTACATGAGATTTCCTATGTCCCGCTCGGCGGAGCAACACCCGGTATGTATCTATGTAACGAAATCTTTTAATTTAATTTTCACCAATTTGAGACAGTCTATTTAACTTGACAATTTGAAATAACATCACCTTCCTAAAATGACAATACTTGCGAAGTGAGGAGATTTTAAATCATCCAGCTTCCTTCGTCTAGTGAAGGGTATTAGCGCAGTTTTGCCAGGATTAACAGTAAGGTTTTCCTTGTTGCACCATCCCTCCACAATTCTCAGTGCCCTTTGCATAAGCTCCGAGGTTGTTTTGTTATGCTTCCCCACGACAAGTATAGTGATGTCATCCGCATACCCCTGGGTATAGAAGCCATTATTATTCAGTTCCACCAGGAGTTCGTCAACAACCATATCCCACAGTAGTGGGGATAGAACCCCTCCCTGTGGGCATCCTTTGACCACTGACACCTCCATTGTTTCGCTGAATAACGTTGCTTGCGCTCGTCTGCCAAGTAACATGTTGTTTATCCACCTACAAATGGTGTCGTTAACATTATGTCTGGCAAGAGCCGCGGCCATTGAGTTGAAGGAGGCCGATCAAAAACTCCTCAATGTCAAGAAATGCAGCAAGTGCGATTTCCTTGTTGTTCAGTGCAGTTCTAATCTGGTCACCAGTTGATGATGAGCAGATTCGCATGATTTTTCTGACTGATAGGCATGTTGGTTTTTGTGGAGTGGCCTCTCTGTCAGAGAGTTTTCCCTGACATACCTGTCGATCAGTTTTTCCATTGTTTTTATCATAAAAGACGACAATGTAATTGGTCTAAGTCCCTTTGCCTGGGAGCAGTCCTTACCCGGCTTTGGAATGAAGACCATTTTAGTCTGCTTCCATGCATTGGGCAAATAGCTCATAGCTAGGCTTGCACGGAAGAGTTTGCAAAGCAATGGAACTAGGGTTTGCTTTCCCTGCTGTAGTAGTGCTGGGATTATCCCATCAGGTCCAGGTGCTTTGTAGGCTTCAAATGATTCAATTGCCCACTCGATTTTTTCGTAGGTTATGACTTCCTTTGCTACTTCCCAGTCGCTTCTTGTGGGCCGAATATTCGGAACATTGACGACTGGGTAGGTCTCATTAAGTTGAGTTTCTCTTGATCCTGGTAGATGTGTTTGGAGCAAAATCTCCAAAGTTTCCCTGCCAGTTTCAGAGTAGGTTCCATCTGGTTTTTTTAGAGTGCCAATAGGATTGACCGGATCTTTAGACAGGATTTTTTTGGAGTCTGGCTGCCGTGCTGGTATTTTCAACCTCCTGGCAGTATTTCCTCCATGAATCCAGTTTAGCCTTACAGACCCGTTTATTGTATTCGGTGAGTGCAGATTGATATTCATCCCACTCACCTGTTTTCTTCGCTCTGTTGAACAGTCTGCGGGTTTTTTCCTTAGCTCCAGTAGTTCGTTATTCCACCAGGTAGACTTTTTCCTGGCGGTTTGCTTTACTAGAGGACAGTTATTCTGATAAGAGTTTGTAATAGCCTCCAGTAGTTCACAGGAAGCAAGCTCTATGTCAGTAGTATTCCTAATGTTGGTTTTGACGTTACTGCAGTTGATGGTCAAAGTTTCCTTGTATTTCTCCCAGTCCGTGCTCCTCGGATCACGGTACTCCCCCATTGGCCTCTGAAATGCAGAGATCGCCAGGAAGATGTGCCTGTGATCAGATAGCGACGGTTCCTCAGATACATACCTCCGAGTTACTTGGGATCGTATACGCGGAGATGCCAAAGTAACGTCGATTACCTCTTTACGGGCTCTAGTCACAAAGTAAGTTCATTCCCCTATTTAATATCTCTAAATTTTCAGAAATAATAAAGTCTAAAGGTACTCACCTCTCCTGTTGATATCACTGCTTCCCCAAGCAGTGTGGTGTGCGTTGGCATCCATCCCAATAATGAGCTGTAGGTTAGAGCGCCTACAGAATTGCTCCAACTGGCGGAGTTCCTCAGATGGGGGTGGATCGATTGCATCATATGGAAGATAGGTTGAAGCGAGGACAGCTTCAGTCCATACACCTTCCATGATGTATTTCAGCCTTACCGCCGCCTGGTCCCTAGAACAGAATTCAGTCAGCTTTAAGGCATGTAATTCCTTCTTAATAAATATGCAGGATCTGACATTACCAGAGTTGGAGTCATATATTAACTTACCTCCGGCTTCGCCTAAGCCCCCAACTTTTCCTTTAAAAAGCCAAGGTTCTTGTATGAGGGCTATGTCCGCTGGATAGGAGCCTGCATAGGACAGCCGTGGCTGCCCTGTTATGTTGCAGGTTTGCTTGAAGCACCCGCAGTTCCTGCAGACTCCTGTTTGTGAGCTTTAGTCACTCTGAAGGTGATTGGGTTTAGGCCCAGAAAGGCTTGGTAGCCCCTCTTGCCCAACTCCTTCAGGGCGTGTTCGTCCATAGCAAGTACAAGGGTGATGCCCTGTTTCTCACTACGGCTGCTGATGAGCCTCCAGTCACCTGTGTTGAGATCCTTGTTTTGGATCCCCAGATTCTGGAGGATTTTACCCGGCTCCTTGTCATCAAGGAGTTCCGTGGGTATAAATTTCACAACCTTGGCAGTTTTGACAACGTCCTTAGCGTATCCTACTCTAAGGGTCGCCCCCTCCCAGGGTTGAATTTTTGGAACTTTGTCCATTAGCCAGTCCCTGGCGTGATCGTTTACGCAGGTTACGAAAAGTACCCCAGCCTGCGGGTAGCTACCCGCAAACTGTGGCCCTTCCCCCGCTGGAGACTTGAAGATCTCCCGAGTCATCGCCATCTGAATCTGTTTGGACTGTTCCGCGGTGAGTTTTGTCCAACGAGACTGCCATTTTGTGGCCTGTAAGAGCCTGTTTGAAGGTTGCCCCAGTTGTTGTACTGGGTTTTACCTGTACATGCTCAGACCGGCCTTTCTTGGTTTGTCTCGCACAGGGTGACGGTGTGCTGATTGCGGAGCACTTCCGTTTGCCTTGCCTTGGGTTCGGTTCCCCAGACTCGGCTTTGCTGCCTGAAGGTTTCTCAGCCTCCAGATTGGCTTTGGTTTTCCTATTTGCCCTGGGCTTCCTGGGTTTAATAGGTTCACCTCTAGCTTTGGCCGCCTCAATTGCAAGTTTCCGGCGCTGTGCACCAGACATCCTGCGCTCGAGGTTGGGCTTCCGCTTTTGCTGGGTTTCTTGAGCTGCAGGGTTAGTGCCTGCAGGTTCAAGTCCAGCGGGATTTACCTCAGGCGTAGGTGAGGCTTGGTCTTTATGACCTTCCTCCACCTCCATCTGAGTAGGATTGTTTTTTTTTTTTATTGAATCCATATGATTCCCACGAGTGGTGCGGAAAGGAGGTCCATCCCAGCAGAGCCGCTTACTGGGACAAGGCTATTTACTCCAGAAGGGGCCAGGTATTCTGGAGGGGTCGAAAGACACATCTCCCATGTGCCACGCATCCCTTCGGCACGGATGTCCTCACCACCTTGGGATTGGGTTGAAGAAGAGAAGAAGTAGTGGGAAAATGAGTAGCTCCAGCCTTGAAACCCAATGGCGTAGGGCTGGAAGAACAAGGGGCCAAGGGAGGCCGAATAGAAAAGATTAAAGCTTGTCTCCCAAGACTAGTTTAAGAAGGGGAGGAAGATAGGTACCAGGTATCACTAGATGTGAGCACTGGTGGTGGTCCGGCAGCGACCTTTGCAAAGGATTTTGAGAATTTTATCTTCTCTCACCCTACTTATAATCGCCACTAGCCAGATTCCTTGAGAGACCTGGCCGATCCCCAATCCGCCACCCGGGGTCTTTGGTAGGTGCCACCCCCAAGAGCCTTTATCATACAAGGTGATTAAAAAATTGCTATTAATGTGTCAGAGCTAGTCCGTCCCTGGCAAACTAAATAAGCCAAATATGATTTAATGGGTTCATTTTAAGAAGACTTATCTAGTAGCCATCAAATTAAAAAATATATTAATTTACGCCTAGTATTTTAAAAGTTATTTAAACAAAAACGATTTTCAGGGGCGTCCGTTATTTACCTGTATCTCCGTAGGGGAGGCTCAGGGCAAAAAAGTTTATGAGAATTTGTCATAATATTTTTAGGTTTTCTATTAGATTCCGAGAAATTGCCCACATATTCTGGGACACCCTGTATATGACAAAGCAGCTTAAAGAACACTTCATTTTTAATAATTTACTGATTCCGTTAAAAATATGTTCTTTTTATAATCTTCTTACCAAAAAAACTTTTTTAGTTGTCTCGTTACGGATTAAAAAAAAAAAATAAATCTCTGTAGTAAAAGTAAAAAATATCTGAATAATAATGTCATGCAGGTATATTTTTCTGTACTGTACGTATCTACACCAATTCTAATTCTGATCACGTACTTTCAAACTTTAGAAAACTTATTCTGTTTTATGCAGATAAAGACATTTTCAACTATTTCAAACGGAATCGTTAATAAATATTTATTTTAAAAACTTTCTAGCTTCTATGAATTGCATATAAAATAAAACTTTACAAAGATATGGTTAACTAGAAGGAATACAGGATTGGTTTTGTTATAAGGAAAGTTGTTGGTTTTCCTAATTGCTTGGAAAACTTAAAAATAGTTTATGAGTATCTAATTATTTACTACCTGAACTACTGAATTAAAAAAACTAAGGGTTGATAGGGGCCCGCTACCCTTTAGCCAGACATTAAGTTTGATTCTTTTTTGCTTGCCTTGAAATTTGCTAGAAAATGGGACCACTTCGGTCTAGGGTCCGAAAGAGCTAAACCTCCTCAGCCCTATTTTCCCCCATGAAGTTGCAGATCGTCGCAACAAAAAAGAAAAAAAAAACCTAAAAAAAAAAACAAAAATCTAAAAAACTCATCTACGTTTCGGTGGCAAGTCGGCTAACGTTGTCAAGATCAAATAAAAAAAATGCAAATTTAAGGTAGATTTTGCTTTAAAACTTTAAGAAATTCAGAAAGCTTTTTTTACTGTAATGACGTTTTGTTATATGTAATGTAATAAAAAATATATTTTAAGGCAGATACTCGGACTTTTTAATAAAAAAACTTAGTGTACCATCTCAAATATTTAACGTCTTCATATGTTTTTTCTATACAAATATCAAACATAAGACACTTAGAAAAGCACCGCTTAGATATTCCTGGAATAACTTAACAAAGAACCATAATCCTTTAATAATCTCCTTCACAGCAAATCCTTCAACAAAGTTGTAAAGGAGGTAATGTGCTGCCTATTAAAAGTTTTGCCAACTACTTTTTAGTTCTAAAATATTATGATATTTTAGCAGATAAGTAAGATGTTAGTTTAGGTTAACAATTTACTATTTACCCTTATTTCTTAAATGTTTATGTTTTAAATAAAAACGTAACAGTATGTTTACCTTTTTAGAAAATAAGAGGGTCTATTAACTTTCGTTCTGTGTTACGTATTTTTGCTTTTAAAATAATATAGCTGATTAGGCAAAACCCTATTTGTTTTTGTATTTTTAAAGCAGATTTAAAAACATAACTTAAAAACGGTTTATTTTATTAACACGCTTTAGCTTTACATGTATGTATCTATAAATATATGTATCTATGTAATGCAATCTTTTAGTTTAATTTTCATCAATTTCAAGAAGTCTAATTAACTTGAAAATTTGTATAAGGCAGCACCAGATTTAGACTTCTGCGGCCCATAGGCAGAGCATGTGGTGGAGGCCCCGATTGTGGTTAACTGTTGAAAGTTTCTATTAAGGTCAAGTTAAAGAAGAGAGCAACTAAATAAGTTGGCTAACATAAAATGTATTTAAAATTAAACTAAAGGTACCTACAAGCTAAATTATTTATATTTTGATTTTCACATTAATAAACGTTTCGATAATATCGTCGGTGTTTTCTGGTTTCGTCAAGGAAGTTTAAAGGTGTATGGAAGCCCAACACTGTAGAACAAAATTGTCCAGGCGTGCAGGGCAGTGTGAATCGGGGGATTGGCCCCGCGGAGTTTGCGCAATGAATAGTAGGTCAGAGCCGGACTTCCATAATTCTTTGTTACTATCTATAAAGTTGACATCATCAAATGTCAAATTCAAGCATTCACTGTTTTTTTTTGCACAAAATTGTTGGTTATTAAACGATACTACCATAGAATATTTAAAATTATTGTGTAATATTGGATTTTATATCATCTGATATAATATGGAAAGAATAGATGGCGCCACTTTACAGCCTTCTATTTAAATGGTCGATATTTTTGGAAGTTTTGTATTTTTACCAAAAATCTTTGTAAATAAATAAAAACACGATTTTTTAAAAATAAATTTCAAACATTGTATGATAGTTTCATGTACTTATCACCAATTTTGTGATAAAAGAAGGACAAGATAGTGTAAATGAGTTTAATCTTATCCTAAGATTGTGGTTGTACATTAAAAAGTGAAAATTTTTATAACTGCTTTTTAGGCATATACTTTCCACTAATAACCAACATTCATGAGACAGAATAACAGTAGTTAATAATGTTAAGTAACTTTTGGTACCTAGGTATACATTGTAACAGTAACCGTTAAATATTATGTGTCTACAGTATGTTGACCTTAAAAAGTTGATAATGTAAGTTTAAGAAACCAAAAATCTAATTTCTTTTTAAACAAATACAGAAAAAGCAAAAAGGAACTTTAACATAAAGTTGTACTTTCTTTTATTCAATTAGAGGGACCTGTATAAATTAAAATTTGCCTGGTCTGCCCAGTAATTAATAATTTTGATCCTTTAAAAGAATGTACTAAATTATTAAATGAAATAAAAGTACCTAAATGTAAACCTTATTCCTTTTTAATAATCCACAGAATTACACAAAAATTGTGGAAATCATCTAAAAAATAGTTAAGATTGTTACTTTTTCACTGCTATTTCCTATAAATTTTCTTTTTAATTCATAATTGATGTATTATTATTTATTCGGTTACCTTACGTTACGTTCATGAAGCACCTAATTTAAATATGAAATTTCCTAAGGTAAAAAATCCGGGGATGTTACCCTTAGATTTCAAGACAAAATCATACAAACTATACCCGGGTATTATAAGTAACAAACAATAAACACAAAATTATAGTCACAATTTAATAAACACTAATCACTAAAATAAGAAGGTTTTTATCAATCCAAAAAACTTCTGCAACCCAAAATATAATCACACAAAGCAAAACAATCAAATAATGGTCTCATAAAAAGTAAATGTTTGCCTAACTCACACTTATTTATCATGTGTAAGTAGGCAAACTTAATTTTCGTGGAATTTCGTTATTGCGCAAAATCGGCGGGGCCAACTCTGACAGTTATTTTCATACTGGGCGGAAATTTTTTGATCGAATGGGCCTAGCATTGGGCTTCCATACACCTTTAAACTTCCTTGGGTTTCGTACACTCGCGTTTCTAACTTCGAAATTTACCAAAATATACCAGTTTCGTACACTAAATAATTTAATTAATTTTATGCTTCTTTTCGTACACGAATTGTGATCACCCAAATAACCAACCAAATAAATACCATATTGAAAATTATAAAAAAATAATAACTTTTACAAAGGAATAATTTAGACAAACTCAGAAGCCGTTAGTTCCGGTGGGTTATGGTTAGTTCTGGTTAGTTAAAGCGGATTTTTATTTTCCCCAATTATATTTCAGAGGTGATAAATCACTAAAAGTCGGAACGGTAAACTTTTTCGTTTGGGCCGCAATTCTGCCATGACTTAATCAAACGAAGGGATAATTTAGATACATTCAAAAGCCCTCAGTTCTTGTCGGTCATAGTTACTTTGGGTTGTTTAAAGCGGCTGTTTATTTTTCCCACTTATATTTCAGGCATGTTAAATCATAAAAGTATGAACAGTAAGTTTTTCCGGTTAGGTAGGTACCCATTTATTATTATTAGATTATTTTAATATTAACTTTATTTAAATAAATATTTTATATTTTTGCATCTTATATGTGAGCAAAAAATATTTTAATATTTATTTTTAAAATTAGGTTTAATTTATTTTATCATATTTTAGGAACCATCAGAGACATTAACCTACCTTAGTATTTGGTGTACGAAACGAAATGTAGAAAACTGAATAATTAATTTTGTGTATGAAATAAGAATATTCTTCCGGCTTTTCCCCATTGGGCTAGCGGGGGGCGCGGGAGAGAGGCGCCCAAAAAAGGAGGGCCAATTTTGGGTTTAATTCTTTTGGGGGTGCTTGGATCCCCGAAGATTTTTAAATGTTAACTTTTTCAGCTCAAAGAAAAAATTAAGTTTTTCGTCTAACTATTTGTAACAAAACTATTTATTTATTTATTTATTTTGTTTCTACTGAGCCTTTATCAATTTAATTATTTTTTTCTTGTGGTGGGTGGAGACCCCCTTGTGGTGGCGGCCCATAGGCAACTGCCTATGTTGCCTATGCTTAAATCCGACACTGCTATAAGGTTTAAAAGCCGATGACAATACAATTATTTTTTATTTTTGTTCCAAATTTTTAACTAGGATCATCAGAATTAAAAACACTTTCTCAAAATGACAAACTTGGCGAATGCGCAAGGCCAAAATAGTAAAAGACGCTTTCTACAAGAATCCGGGCTACTGGCAACAAAATAATTATTTTTGGAAAAAAGGGTTTTTCACTGACCTTCTTGTTGGGTAACTATAAAGATTTTCTTTTCCACATGGAAATTTGTTATGATTCGATGGCCATAGGATATACTAAAAATCGAGATTCTTGATTATGATTACTTTTAATGTTGTTTTGGGACTAAAATTATAACACGCTTTTATAGCCTTAATTAATTATTTTTTTTAAAAAAAAATTTAAACTAAATTTTTAACATTTTGAATTAAGAAGTAAGAAAATATTGACAGCTTTTTAAATTTTGTGACGTCTTCTCATAAATGACAAATTAGGTTGTTTGACTGGTATATTTATAATTTTTAAAATGACAAAAAAGGTGAGGTGGTGTTTTTTATCACCATTATTATGTAATATTTTTATGGAATATTTTTCAATCAATTTTTACAAAATTACCATAATAAACCTTTAGCTTGGTGGGGATATATAGATGAATTTTTTTTGTTTATCTACATGAAGAACTGTCTAAATTATTTTTAACACACATTAATACACAAAAAAAATTGGCAAAAAAAAATGTTGGGTTAATTTAATATGGGGGAAAAATTTTAAAACTTTTTTTTTTTTGAGATGGGGGTTTAAAAAACCATGCTTTAAAAAAAATTTAAAAATTTTTTGACGTTATATTATGTAAAAAAAGTTTTTTTGGGGTTAAAAAACAGAAAAAAAAAGTTAAAAATACGTTCTGATAATTAATGTTTTTTTTTTCTAATACCTACCCTTGTTTTAAAATTTTTAATGTTTTTTTTGGAAAAAAATTACCTAGCAGAATGGTTAATACTCTTTAAAAAAAATTTTTTTAAAAATTTTTTTTTTTAAATAAAACACTCTTTTTTAAAAAAAAAACACTTTTTTTTAACAAATAAAGCTTGAACAAATGATAATTTGATAAACTAATTTTCCTCTTAAATCATCATTATCTCGCCAGAACCCCATTATTTAAATTTAAAAAATTGAGGATAACGATAACGTCAAAAATTTTTTTTTCCGGCTCCACCAATTTTTAATAATTTTTTTTGGTATGAGCCACTGTTTTTTCCCAATATTTTTTTTTTAAAATTTGGCCCAAAATTTCCCCCACACCATTTGCACTTCACTTTTTTTTTCCCCCCCAACCGGGATTGTCATATTCACGTTTTGCGCCCTCCCCAAAAATTTAGCTCAATTGCTTGAACTGGCAATGATACGGTGGCAGGCGAAAATTTTTCGTGACCATTTCGCCTTAATATTGACCCATTTATACTCCTTTGGTCGTTGAAATTTTCTCGAAAGTTCTAGAAGTTCCGTTTTTGGCATATTTAAAAAAGGGGTTTAGTTTTTCCCCTTTTGGGGGCCCATTCAAAAATTTCGTTTTTTTCCCCAAAGATGTTGGTTGTTTATTTACCCCCGGGGTTTTTGGGAGCATTAAAAAAAAACTTTTATAATTTTTTTTAAAAAAAAATTTAATAAAAACCTTACATAATAAGAACCATAAACTATGAGAAGTAATCATTTGGTGATGCGTATGAGAAAAAGAATAATAAAAGTGATTTCTTTTTTAAATTTTTTAAAGGGAAAAAAAAAGGGTATCAAATAAAAGTTTAAAAAAGGGTTTAAAAAAAACCCGGGGTTTTATTATTATTGCAAAAAGTTTCCCCAAAAAGAGTTTTCCTACTTAAAAATAAAAGTTCCTATCAACCTATTTTCCGGGGAAAATTTTTTGTTTCGTACCAGCGTGAAAAAAATTTTTTTTTTTTTTTTCTGAAAAATTTTTTTTTAAAATATGCCGATACTATAATTTATTTTGTAGTCGTGAAGAGCATTGAATAGTGAAATCAAAAAAAAAGATTTAAATAAAAGATTCATATTTAAATAAATAAAAAACGATGTTTTTTACCCCGGGAAAGAAAAAGGGGGTTTAAAACTGATTCATTGATTATTGTAAACCCCAAAAATTTCGAAAATTTTTCCCCGAAATTTTTCTACTGGGAAAACCCTTTTTTTTCATGGGGGAAAGATATGAAATGTTTTTTTTTTTAAAAAATTTAAATTTTTTTCAAGCGAAAAAAATTATGACGCATCATAAATAAAAAAAAACCCTGTAGAGCGTGTAGGAGTGCCCCCTACAAGTGGGACCCCCACTAATTTTAAAATTTAAAGGGTTTCACATGTAAAAAAACCCCCCCCAAAAACCAATTTTAATTAAAATATGGGGGTATAATTTAAAAAAATATAAAAAAAAAACAAAATAAAAAAGGGGGAAATTTTTAAAACCCTGTATCACTTTTTAAACCCGTTTAAAAATTAAATCTTTCCTACATTTACAAAAAAAAAGCATTTCCGGACATAGGTTTATCGAAAAAAATTTTTTTTTTATTTTTAAATGAGGAAACCCTTTCTGAAATTATTCCTTTTTAAACCCCTGTTTAAAAAAAAATGGGGGAGATACCTTTTTTTTGGGGGGATATTTAATTTTGGGACTATGATTTTTTTTTTAAAAAAAGGGAAACTATTAGCATTATTTGTTAAATCTCCCCCCCTGGTCCCGAAATTTTGTTTTACATGCTTACCGGGTACCCTGTACATTACTCACCAATTAAAGACGGTCCTTCCAAATTTGGTATTAATCGTTCCTCAAGCCAATTTTCAAATAAACTGCTATCCATATTATCGTGGTAGTCCCCAAAAATTTTTTTTGGGGGGGTTTAGAAAAAATCAAACTTGCTCCAGGTACAAACCTTTTGAAGATCCGGGTGCAAAATTATAAAAAATTTTGAGCCACGTTTTTTTTTTTTTTTTCACTTTTTGGTGAATCATCTTGCCACGATTTGCTTCCCTTCCGTTTGAAAATATTCAAGTCTCATCCAAAAAAAAACCCCCAAAATTTCCTTTTTAAATTTTTGAAGGTTTTTATTCTTTTCCCCAAAAAAATTTTTTTAAAAAAAATTTCCCCCCCCGGCCTTGGAAATTTTTTAAACAATTTCTGGGTTTTTTCTTTTTTTTTTTGGGGTTTTTGGTTTTTTTTCCCCTAATTCCCTTTTTTTTGTTTTGGGTTTTTAAAATTTAAAAAGGTAAGATTTATTACCATTTGCTTTGCTTGTGGGGGTTTAAAAAAAACCCCCCAAAAAGTTTTTTTGGGGGTTTCCCCTTTTTTTCCCCAAAAAAAAACAAAAGAGTGACAACTAATTGACAACCAAATAACAATAATACATTCATATTTTTTTTTTTAACTAAGAAAAAAGGGAAAAACTTTTGGTTTTTTTTCCACTGAAAAAAAAACATGTTTTCCTTCTTCATTTTTTTGTTAAGCTCATAAGTCCATCGTTTTTTTTAAAAAAAGGTGGCAACTAGAACATGCCTCCCCATGAATGTAGTAAAAAAATTTATAAGTTTTTTGGGGAAGGGGTTTTTTCGTAGTTGTCTTTTTTTTGAGTAAACTTGACTTTATTTATTTTACTTTACAAAAAGCAAAAAACTCACAACTTTCTTTTCTTGATATTCTAATAAAAATATTTTAATAAATTATAATAAATAAATTTTAAAGCTTAAATTTATAGAAAACCTAGACATATAAACAGATACTTCAATTTTTACACTAATCACCCAATAATGGTAAAAAAAGAGTTGTAAAAACTGTTTTTAATAGAATTAAAATAATTTGGTCTGATCAAAACAAAGAAAACGAAAAAGAATTTTTGAAAGATTTTTTAGTTCAACATAATTATCCTTTTAATTTTATAAATAATTGCTTTTTGAAAATTGAACAACTAAATTTAGGACAAAATCAAAATAGACCTATTACAAATCTATTTTTACCATATACTCCTGGATTATTAAATAACATTCAACGAATAGATAATAAATTGAATAATCGTACTTTCTTTAGAACACAAAACATCATTAGATCTCGAGTAACAAAAACAACACAATATAAAAAAAAACACAAAAAATGGTATTTAATAGGTCCCTTGTGCATGTAATAAATTTTATATGAGTAAAACTTTTAGACCATTAGCCAAACCCATAATAGGACATAAAACGTACGTTAAAAACACAGATTTCCACAAATTCAAAGCACACATTTAATAACAACCACCTAATAAACTGGAATGCTTCTAGTATTTTAGCAAAGGTAACTTGTTCAAAAAAACGTAAAATAAAGAAAGGTGGATTTATATTATTAAATAAAAATAAAAGTGTAGCATCAATATCTGTTAATTAAAACAATAAATGGTAACTTATTTTGATGCTAACGTAACTTCAGGTAGACTTAAAATCAACTAACACACCACCTCATATTTTTGTCTTTTTGATAATTATAAATATACCAGTCAAACAAACTAATAAGTATAAAATTTTATTTTTTTACCTTTTAATTTAATCTTGACAATGGTGGCCAACTTGCCACCAAAACGTAGATTAGTATTTTAATTTTTTTAAATTTTTTGGAAGGTTTTTCCTTTTTTTGTTTCAGGCGATCTGCCAGTTCATAGGGGTAAATAGAACTGAGCAGGCTCAGTTTACTATATCCCAGGGCCTGGACCGAAGTGGTCCCATTTTATAAAGATATCAATGTGAGTAATCCCAACGAGAATATACTAATACAAAGATTATTTCAACTTTAGGTCAATCTGATAAGAAATTTTATCTTCTACTAAAAATCTCTATATATTTTTGTTAAAAATGCATGGATTTCAAATTTGTAAAATAATAGAAATTTGACTGCATTGTAATTTATTTAATTTCTTTAATTTAAACAATTAAGATTTATGAACCAACAAAAAAAACCTGCAAGAAATCGGTGTAAAAGTGGATAAAACTCGAGAATTAACAGCTGTAAATATTTCTTTACTATAAAACTTTGGCTGATCGAACTAAAACTATAAAACTACTAATTTATATCTGTTTTATGTATTAGTAAAGTTTGCCGGTTCGATTTAAAGCCAGCAGAGACTGGTGCATATTTTATGGCGTTAAGAGCTCCCTGGGGTATCGATTTTGGATAATAGCAGTTTTAACTACTACAAAGAAGAAACGGGATTAATAATTAATTACGAAAAACGGAGCACACGATGGAAAATTATGCAGATAAAATAATTATATAGTCTTTTTTTCTGAACTTTTTAGAAAGCTATTATACAGGGTGAGTTTTTAAAGTGTTACAATGCGATATGTAGAAAACAGCTTCAAATATTTTAATGAAATTTTGGTAACGTAATAGGTTGGGTGATAAGCTTGTCTTTAGTCCCGAAAATCCCGGGATTGGGGTGTGGCAATACCGAAAATCCTAAATTGTTTAAATTATAAAATTTTAATTTGTTTTCGATTGTTCTTGTGTAAAATATTATTATTCTTTATGGGCGGTTTTTACTTATATTACGCCTTAATACCCCCAACGCAAATAAAAAATATATCACCTAATTAGCATAGATTAGTTAAGTTTTAAGAGGTTTATATTTACATCAGTGTTACAAATATCTACTAACATTACCGCCTTCAATTTTGGAAGCTTAAGAAGTCTTTTTCCACGGCCACATATGCGACCAAGCTTGTACGCGCTTAAGTGACTTATCTTTGAATACATCTCTCTCGTTTTAATCTATATACACTGTATAAATCCCAGATCAGACCCTCTTTAAAATATTGTTTTTATGGCTGGAGAATAGCGTCTCCTACAACTATCGGCATTCTTTAGTCTATTTGAAGAAGAGCTGTATGTCTTATTAATGATCCTAGACTTACAGTAAGGATTCCGTCTGTTGCCACCGACGGACCGTAGATGAAATGTCGCTCTTTTATGGGTGTTTCCACAACTTCTGCTATGCTCATCATAACCATTAATAAAAAAACTTATTCTTTATAAAAGTTTTGCTTCCTACACACATGTGTAATTTAAAAATATAAATTGCATATACGGGGTAGTTAAAAAAAACATTAAAATTAACTTAGGAAAGAAGTACCGTTAACTTTTATTTTGTAGCAAAATATAATAACAATGCTTTACTTTAAAAAATATATATATAGCTTACCTTAGAATCACTGCAACATACTTGAAATCATTAAGAAATAAGAAAATAATACTAATATTGCAAAATATCATTACAAAGTCTTACTTTTGAAAACATAAAAAATAACTTGAATTAACTTAATTCTAGTAGTCTCCAACAGAGCAACACGTAGTGCCACTTTTATGCATCCTTTTACAGTGGAACTTAAGAGGCCACTACTTTTCACTTTGTTCTTTTTTTATCTCTTGAGATGTTTCCGTAGATGTTTTCCCTTTTCTTCAAATCTTTAAATATTTATGTCTCGTGTAAACTCCCTCGTACCATACTTAAGACACCAACAGTACGTTAATACTTAGGACTTTGGCCTTCTGTGGACTGTCCCAAGATAAAAAACACTGAAGTTTTTAAGGGCCTTTTATTTTTACGAAGCAAAATGTAAAAATGATTTAATTTGTGCTTTTTAAGAAAGTTTTTAGTGTGGCTTGATTTTTTTACTTACCAATCCTATAATACATTACTGTATAAAAATGTTTTTAGTTTCATGGTTTTAATTTCCTGTTGCTAATATGGGTTTTTTAATAAAAATATTATTGGATCCCGGAGTACCGAGGTTTTATTTTTAATCCAGGTTTTCAAAACCCCGATTCCGATCCCGAAAATTAAAAACTCTATAAGTAAGTACAAGGGAGACATATTTAACGTTATTTATTTCATTTTTTGCTTTACTCCCTCATAATGGTGGGAGAGTTTTAAATAAAGTAATGTGTTTTTTAGTTTAAAATACGAATATACCTAAAAATCTTGGAGTATGAGCAAAAAAACTTTGTTGCTCTACTGGTTACGGAATTATAATTAATTGTATTAATACTTTAAAAAAAATATTTACAACTTAATTTTTAATTATTTATGTTTATCATGCGTAAGAAGTTGTTTATATTGACCCCCTTCTACTTCCAAACGCTTCCTTACTCTTTCCTAAAATGAATGTCGTATCCGCTGCATTGTAGAGGTCACTAATAAGCAGGAAGAAACAATTCGATATATTATGCTATCCGAAGTTATAGGTGCACAAACCGTTACTTTTTCCTTAGAAATCCCCACAAAAAAAGTTTATTGGAGTCAAATCTGGCGAACGAGCAAGCCACCTAAGCCGACTACTTAGACCATTTCGTCTATTTTTAAATATTTGATCTAAATAATTACGGGCCTGGGTTGCATAATGGGGTGGAGCTCTATCCTGCTCAAACCATGTGTTAGGGTTTATGTGGTGGTTTGGTAAATGAGATAATTGGTTTTCTAAAAAAATCTGTGTACATTTGCTTAATTTAAACCTTTTTAAAGAAATAAGTACCAATTGCTTTCTCCCCGAAAATGACACACCATACGTTAATTGACCCGGGATGTAAATTTGGCACAATAATGCTTACTGTTTTGGTTAACCATTAAGAAAACAAACAAAAAAAGAACAAAAAAGTTTATTCTAATAAAAAATAACATGGACAATGTTTTACTTATCAGGCCCACCACCGATTCTAGTAAATTTTTGTATACAGGGATTTTGGTTGCGCTAATTACAAATCTAAGCAAATTTTGTCGAAAACACCCAGCTGAAGCGTGTAAAATCGCAAAAGCACAAAATTATTCATTTTGGATGAAAAATTCTAAAAAAATTTGTGCATTTTTAAGGTTAGGTTCAAGTGGGGCATTATAATTAAAAAAGTAGGAATTTTTGACACAATATAACTACAGAAACATGACTAGCGTCCCTGTATTTTAAATTTTAAAAAAATCGGCGGTGGTCACGACATTTTCTGCATGATATTGTCAAAGTTATTTTTTTAAATTTCGGTGCTTACAAGATAAATGATGATTATGTCATGAAAAATATATCAGAGAACATAAAAAATAGAAATAATATATCATTTTTTAATCTAAAACTATTTTTTTTTGGTTTGACGTAGTTATTTGTTAGAACAATTTAAAACATAAAATATTTTTGACGTGAAAAAAATAATTGTGAAAGTACTGAGCCTGTTGATACCCCAAAATAAATTTGGTTAAACCTGGAAGGGTAAGCATCTACAATACCTACCTGATATACGTAGATTAGAAAAGAAACTGGAGAGCAAAGAACAAAGGTTAGGCGGAAAACCGTAGGAAGGGAGTTTGTTAAAAAGCGCATCTTGCAAGACCTGGTTAAAAGCTTTGGATATGTCAAGAGCAACGATCTGAGATTCACCAAGAAACTCAAGGGACTTGTTCCATTTGTGTAAGACAAAGGAAAAAACGATCTTTTTTTAATACTTCACATTTGCGAATTGTTGACTTTACAAATAACTTAGAGAAGACATATGGGTCTATAGTTAGAAGCGAAAGTTTTTGATTCTTTTTTGGAAATAGGTTGCTCATGTGCTGCTTTCTAGCTCTTATGGAAAATTCCTGTTTGATAAGATATTTAAAAGAGGCAAATTAACTGCTTCAAACATTGTTTCAGAAGACATGTTTAATAAAAAAACTTAAATTTAAATAAAAGAAACACAATTATTGTAATTGACTGACAAAGGCATAATTATTTACTTAATATAAATAAAAAAGTTTGAACAAAAGAACTTACAACTTAAAAGATTTAATTTATATTTATTTTATGTGTTAGTAAAGTTTCTCGGTTCGATTCGACGCCAGCAGAGACTAGTGCATATTTTATGGGTTTAAAAGCTCCCTGGGGTATTAATTTTAGATAATAGCTGTTTTAACTGCTGTAAAGCAAAAAATGGGAATTAATAATTAATTAGAAAAAATCAGACGTAAAAGTAAAAATGCGACAAAAATATTGTACCAAATTTTGCTTTTAGTACATATAAATGATCTTGAAAAAAGTAATAAAATCCGTGCATCAAAAAAACATGTTTAATTCATTAGTGCAAATTATCTGAATGTTCTTAAGTACTTTAAACTAAATGACAAAGAAAATGATTACAACAGTGTTAAATACAGGGTGTCCAGAAATGACGATGAAAACATTTTAAGGTACGATTTTACATGGAAAGATATAAAAAAAAATTCATATTAACATAGGTCCGGAAATGCTTCCAGAGGGAGCTACAGGCCCTTGAAGATGGTGTCATAAAAGTGGTTTTTATTTAATTTATTAGGATCTACTTACAATACAGAAATTAACTTCTACGTATAAGTTAGAGTGATTGGAGGTCATTTTTTAAAAATATCAGGTGACCCATATTACAACCAGTGGCGTGGGAACCAAGGGTGTTTAGTTATTTAGGGTCATATCTGCTCTGCTCTGCTTATCGGGTTTACCAACAAAGTGTCCTGTAGTTAATATTTATGCAAATAATGGTAAAGACATTTTGTTGTATTTTGACATCTTAAAAGTAGGTTAAATTTAAGACAAAATTAAGATAAGTACTTTTGGTTAGTTTCGGTAATATATGTTAAATCCAATAGCATTAGTTTAACACATGTGTTTAGAAACTGATCTATTTAAAACAAGAATTCATAGAGGATAAAATAAGTAATGTAAAACTACGGAGATATCAAAATTGTCATAAGTAAAAATGCTTATTATTCTGATAACTGGGTTTTGGTTATTTGTTTTATTTCGTTTTTTTTTCCAGATATTGGAGCGTAATTAATAATAGTGTAAATTGAAAACATGCCTTTTATTTTGGTGCATTTTTCGTAAAAAAAAGTCAGAAAACCCGATAAAATTGACAGTTTTTCGACTTCTCTCTGAGAAAATTGCACCAATAAGGATTAGTAAAGTATTGTTTTTTTTTAATTTTTAAAACTGTTTACTGGCAAGTGGGGTATTATTGAAATGGAAATTTATAAATCTATTTAAATAATGTTAAATAAAAGATGGCCGCTTATAAAAATTGAAAGTTTTGGTTAGTTACGGAAAAACAAAAGATGATCGAAGAAAAAAAAATGGTGCAAAATATTCGTCGCCAAAAAGTGTCTAATAATGTCATAGTTTAAAACATGTAAAAATTAAAGCAAATTAATCATAGGCAAAAATTAAAACTGGCGATTTTCACTAATATATGCAGAACTAAATTTTCAAGAAAAAATGTAACTGCACAGTCAAAATCAGCATTAAATCCTCTAAAACTTTTCCCATTTAAACAGTTCTCCATCTTGTATATTAAACGAGATAGCAATACATGTATGCCAAATTTGGGACACACAGTATAAGCAAGTAGAAACACCAGGACAACGACAGGCAAAGCAGTTCATTAAGACCTGCTCGGCCAAGTTTACCTCGGACCTACCGAGCCATAGTCGTAAGGTCGTAAGGATAACGGTAGGTCAACTAACAGGACATTTCAAACTCAACAAGCACCTGGAAAGAATAGGCCTGGTGGAGGATAGCCTGTGTAGGTTCTGCCAGGAGGCTGAAGAAACAGCCGTACATGTGTGGTGCCACTGGGAAGCACTATGTAGGCTTAGGTTTATTAGGCTTGGTGAGGAAAAGCCAAAACCGGCAAGATATATGGAAGATAGACGGGCCTGGACAAGGTACTCTAAAGAATGATAGGAGAAACCACAATAAATCTGGTAAAGTTGCAGTGGTGGAGGTCATTTTTGCCATCTCCGCTCAAATAATCTAATCTAATCTAATCTAAATAAGGCCGCCATATAAAAATGAAAAACAAAAGACGATCGGCGAAAAAAAATGATGCAATATGTTCGTCGCCAAAAAGTGTCTTAATAATGTCACAGTATAAAACATGTGAAAATTAAAACAAATGAATCACTGACAAAAATTGACGATGTTCGCTTTTTCGCTAATATATTCCGAACAAAGTTTTCAAAAAAAAATTAACTTCACAGTTAAAATCAGCATTAAATCTTCTAAAACTTTTCTTGTAAATTAAACGAGATAGCAATACATGTATGCCAAATTTGGGACACACAGTATAAGCAATACTTACTGTAACTGTAAGAATCGGTAAGGAATGTTGCCGCCTACTTGAATTATGCACAGCCTTTGTCAATTTTCTAAGAAAAATATTTCTCAAACTTAATATAAGATACCATACCATGCACTTAAGGGAGACTCGATAAGACATTCCTGGAACAACTTAACAAAGGATTAAACTTTAACAATCCCCTTCGTTACAGATCCTCAAACAAAGTTCAGAGGAGTAATGCTTCCCATTAAAAGTTTCGTCAATTACTTTTTAGTTTTAAAGTATGATGTTTTAGCTAGTTAGTTGTAAAGTCTGGCTAACAGAATTTCTAATTATTCACCGATTTGTCTTATTATTAAAGTGAAAAGACCAAACTGTAGAAAGACTATTCAAGTAAAAGACGAAGATATTACAAAGGGTTGTAGAAAGTTACTTCGAATAGTTCTGTATTTAGTTTTTGACATATATTTTGTCTTCTGAACTAGATGTGCTTTTTATTTAATATAATTTAAGAAAATATAGTTATTTATGGTACTAGTGTGTTCTGCTGAAAATAAGTCACCCAAGAAAAAGTTATACCACGAGGCCGTTAAGCGGGGTGGTATAATTTCTCAAGTAACTTAAAAAACATGACAAACGAGTAGCAATGTTTTATCCAACAACTGAGAAATCATAACATACGAGCAACAAGTTTTATTCAAGAACTGAAAAAACTAACAGGTATTTTTTGAGAATATGACTCTTTTAAGAGTGAATTTACGCTAAACCCAGGGTCGGGGAAAAGGGCGCGGAGACGGGGGGGAGACTAACAAACTCCACTACCACAATTTTCGTATAGCCGCATTAAAAATATTATATTTTATTTAGGATCTTCCAAATTCGGTGTATCGATGCGATGTTGTTTTCGATTGCAAGCCTACAGGAGATAACGTTTTTCGGTAAATATTTTTCACTTAAATGACATAAATTATACACCATTTGAAAGGTTAGGAAATAATCTATGCCTCTGCCGTAACGGATTTTTGAAATATGAGTCAAGTTAGGAGAAAATAGTATCTAAACATAACCGATTTTAGGGTTACTTTCACTTAAGAAAATATTAAAAACTAAATCCAAATTTAAAAAACTATTACAGCAGAAGCCTAGATTTAAGTGTTGGATTTCATATAGTTTTTGAAAATTATCGATAACTTATAGCGTTTTTGAGAAACACATTATGCCAGAACCCCAGGCTGTAGGCCTTCGTGGACTGTCCCAAAATAAAAAAGTGCGCCTTATTGTATGTTTTTTTTTTTAAGCAAATACGAAAAAAATAATTTAACAAATGTAATTTTTGACAGATTTAGTTTTGAGAGAGGTTATTTCTAATACATGACACTTTAACAGATATCATTTCTGAAAAAGGAAATACTTTTTAATGTTTAAAAAAAAAAAAAATTGTGATTTAAAAGGTTTTTAAAACAATAATCATACACGGAAATTCAAAGTCATATACGTATATATGTTTTAACAATAAAAGTGTTTTTATTTCTCAACTAACTTTTTAGTAACTATAATCTTTATATGATACATAGTTAGGAATAACGCACAAGACTACATTTTTATTCAAATATTGTTAAAAGTTTTTCGCCAATCTAAACTTCTCTACATTTCGGTCACGTATTTTTAAACTTTTAAAAACTTCTTCGTCTTTATGCAGATAGAGACGTTTTCAACGGCTTTGAGCAAAATACTCAATAAAAATTTAATACATGAAAAATTCTGAGTTCGTAGGTATTTTATAAATTTGGATATTGTTATAATTCCTTAATTTTTTGTAACTTTTAAGCTAGAAAAAATAAGTAAATGGAAATAGGACATATGCAAATTTAAAGGAACTTCGTGACCAGTAAAAATTTTACAAAGTTTCAATATGTTGTTACCCCGGTCAATTCTAATAGTTTAAGATTGGAATTAGAAACAAATTTTACCAATCTGCCAATCGGATAAAAATGATTTTTACAAATAAGGTATGTTAACAAAGGTTTTGCGAATGGCAAGCATAAAAAATATGGTCAATGGTCATGGCTATGATGAATAAAAAAAATTGAAAATTTTTTTGTTATATAACGTACAACGTTAATTTTAATTTTTTTATTATACATGCAGTACTAAAATACCACTATTTTTTAGTCAACCCATTTGCAATATATTTGTAAATTATTTTTTTGTATTTTGTACAGTTATGAACCACATTACAAACCTCAGAATCATACAGTAATAGACCATTATACAGCATAGCAAACATTACAGCATAGTAACCATTACTTTATAAAAACGCTATTTAACAAAAAAGAAAAACGTTTATTTTAATCAGTGCTCACCGATCAGAAGTTCCACACTTAACTTCAACTATTAAAGGCTTTTTGGCCAAATCCGCACAAAAATCGCTCGAAAACACTCAAAAAGAGCAAAGAAAATCGGCACAAATGAGACGTTGGAAAATCAAATGCGAAATAAATGACAATTTTGTTATCAAAACTTATTTGAGACATTTTTATAGTCAAAAG